>JANHFL010003752.1:30722-49850 GCA_032468155.1 Oxyrhabdium leporinum | reverse complement strand
TTTATTGAGCAGAAGTGATAGGAGGCAAAGTGAAAGCAAGTTCTAAAGTTTAACAAAAGATACAGTAAGTTTTAAGGCACCCAAAACTCCACCCCAGTCTTGTGATGGCCACTAGCCAATCCACAGGTGCAAAGATGCTTTGGTAACAGTTGTTTCGAAGAGGAGATAAGGACCCTCAGAGGGCCTCACACAGGAATGTAATAGAAAGTGAGAAACGAAAGTGTAGGAAATCGAAAGTTATGCTACCACAATTTATAGTACCCTTTCCCCCCTGTGGAAGGCAGTGGAAAGTTACAGGAATAATAATCTCCCCTCTCCCCCTTGGAAAGAATGGCAGATTCACTTTTGGGGATCTGACAATGGGAGTGTTTTATTTGCTTTTATTTGCATGTTGCTCTTTTGGTTGACTTCTTTTTACTAGATCGTTTTTTCAGTTGTTTAGGAGTCTAGTGGTTCACCTCAGGAAACTCAGTTTTGCAGCAATTCTTCTCAACCCCAAGGAGCTTACAATCAACAAGTCTCTCTCTGTTTCTCTCTGTTTCTTCTCTTCTGTTCTCTTCTGTTCTGTTCTCTTCTCTTCTCTCTCAATCTCTCTCTCTCTCTTCCTCTACCTCTGTCTCTCTTTCTATCTTCTGGAGGTGGGGGAGATGAACAATGGTCCCTTTTTTTGCCTCCTGGGTCGTCTGTGTGCCCCATTTTTCACTTCCCCTGCCTCCAGAAGCATTCTGCAGGCCTAAAATGGGCTAAAACGGCCCGTTTCTTGGCCAAAAATGGCCCATTTTTTGGCCTCCTGTGGCATCTGCGCACCCCATTTTTTGCCTCTCCTGCCTCCAGAGTGGTTGGCCTTACCTTCCAGTTCGAGTCCGTGGGGCTCATGAAGGAAAGTCCTGCACTCAGCCGAAGGGTGGGGCCGGTGGGTGGGCAGGGTGAGATGGGCGGGTGGGGCAGCCTCATGGTCTTGTGCGGGCCGGATTAATGGCTTCGGTGGGTCCTATGCGGGTCGCAGGCCATAGTTTGAGGACCCTCAGTCTAGGCAGTCATATAAACAAAAGATATGTTTATATAACTGCCTAGATTGTGTAGCAACACAATCAACAGTACAACCATCAATAAAACAATAACGGCATGGATCTTTCTCTCTTGCTTAATTATTAAAAGAGTCCAGTAAAGCCAGCTCTAAACTATTCTCCAGAAGACTGTAAGAGACAGGGCCATTGTTGCCTTAAAGGAGAGGAGCAGGCACCAAAAATGTCTCATTCTGTGTCCATTCTGCTACTGCCTTTGCAAGTGATCTCTGTTCACTTGAATTGAATGCCTAGAGTTTAACCAGCACCTTGGATTACACTGAAAATAAACTAGTCTTAGACTTAGAATCACTTTGACATTTTGAATGTACACTAATCAGCATATATTAAAATGAAATTTTGTTGTATACAGCTCTCAAAGGGTCACCATCTCCAATATACACTACATAAATATGATAAAATAAATAAATACAAAATTATGCACATACCCATTATATGACACAGAGAAACAACACTGTAGTTCGGATGTATACATATACATGGTGAGAAAAATGCTGGCCACACCCACACCTGGTTTAGCGAATGGAAAAAAAGTCCGGATATATCATGTGACACCGCCTTGACGATGTGAGTTTGGCACCCTTGTGTTACAGAATCTGGTAGTCATGCTAGATATACTTCAAAACCACCTCCCAGAGGAGAGCAACAGAAACAGACCGTGAAGTGGGTGTGTGGGGTCTTTGAGCTCAAAGCACATAGCGCTTATAAGCTGTATCCTGAATGACAGGAAGTGAGCTTCCTATAATTTTCTCTGCTGTCCTTACCACTCTGAATGGACTTTCTATCTGAGGCACTGCTAACCATCAAACTAGCAACTAATGCAACTCCTTATAGTAGCAGTGTATATAACAGGGAAAACTTTGCCCTGTGATTTAGTTTCAGCCTGAGATTATAACGTATTAAATGATGTTCATTAAAGGACAGTATCTTGAAAATCCGCTTGTATGTTTGTTCTGTAGTTGTTATCTGCACTGTATGATGACATCTCCCTTTCAAAAAAAATCTTGAGATTTTTTTCATTCCCAAACTCTTGTTTAAGAACGAGATTATTTCTGAATTGGAAACATTCTACTGAGAATGGAAACATAGTGAGGCTCTTTTAATGAAATTCAGAATATTGTTCTTAGTTATATATATTTTTCTGAGCAAATATTTATTGGAGGAACTTTTGTGTCTGTTCAGTGTTTTGCATTGTTTTGTTTTACAGATGTTTGATCATAATAAGCAAGGTGATGAAGCCAACGCTAGCTCAACACAAGGTAAACTTCTTCGGCAAGAAGAAACATGCAATGAGAACTTCAACATCTGTTGAAATGAATTTTACTGTTCTGAAAGATAAATGAAACTTGGGAAGTAAGAATGTAGACTGATGTTCTATTTCATTTTTTTTCCATTCAGGTATGGAAAGGAAAGTTAATGAAGATTCCTTATGGCAGGACAACAATAGTAGGTAAGTTTAGTTTCATGTAGAATCAACAATCCCCAGAAGACTTGATGAAAAGAAATTATGAGTAAAAAGTATAGAAAAATAAGTTTCATTTAGCAGAACCAGGAATGTTAAATCATTTTAGGTTAATCTGACCAGATAGATTATTATGTTTATGGTGATTTTAAAATCATGTTCATAGCGAATAGATGAATTAATTTTATTTATTAATTTAGTTATGTGCTGTATTTCTGATGGAGGACAGTGTGGCTGGCAGATCAAAAGACTAAATATTTTGTTGCATTTTCTGTTTTGTTTTCTCAGTTGAAAGGACAGGAATTGTTGATTTAATCTGTTTCATGTGAGCTAATTAGCATAAAGGAGAATGGTTGCTCTTATTGATATAATTATTTTTGTTTGTAAGCATAAGGAAAGGGGGAAATTATGATGAAGGATGAGTTGTTCTTTAGTAAAGTTTGTTTTCTCTAGAATACTCATCTTACACTGGTATGAAATTTTGTTGGGTTGCATTTTAGAACTACTGCCTTGGTGATTGTGTCCTAGGAGATGTTGAATTATGGGTTAGATAATTCTTTTTGTCTTGGTTCCCCACTTCAAAGATACTTGGAAGTTAGTGAATGGTAAAAAAAATATGGTAAAATGGTAAACCCCCCCCCCTGTAAAAAAACATGGTAAAATGGTGACCTCTCTCACTCACTTATTTTATATGTGCCACCCTCCTGTGGATTCTTCTGTAATCATATATGTCAAACAGGAGCTGTAACAGCAAGTGTGCTGTGCTTGTCTTCCAGGCTCATGGTTGTGTTAGTAAGTTTCCTCTGCCTGTATGCTTTTTAGGGGTGGACCATTGTCTAGCATAGGCAAACAATTTGAATAGTTGTCATAATCACTCCTTGTACTTTTCATAATGATGAAGATAATAAGGTACAATGTTTTTGCTGGAAACTCAGGACAATAAAATGGCAGGGCTGAATCTAGAGTGATGCTGAAGAAAGAGTTGATCAAAGCTAAACAAATGTAAGTTAGATGTCTTGGTTCTGAGTATGGTGAAAAAATTGTATTTTGCCACTATCACTGCATTTGCAGAGTAATGCAGCAGAAATATTCTCCTTTTAAAAATCTATTAACAGGAAAATCAATTTCAGATTACTCAGTTGTCCACTGTGACCTTTCTGTGAAATATTAGGGATAAAATCAGTTGCATTTGTTTTAACATGGATTCATTTGCTGTAGTGCACGAATGCATGTATGAAATCTATTTGACTATTCCTTATGGAAAACTTTCTGTCTATGCTGTTTGAAAATATAAATAAGATTCTTTGTAGCACATGACTAATTAGCATGCATATTTGTCTTTTCTGGGTGATTAAGACAACTAGGGGAGATCTGGTCAAAAGAGTACGAAGAATGCCCAATGCTTCACCGAGGAAAGGAATCGTACTATCCAATTTAAAATACTAATGATGGGCACAATTTAAAATATTGGTGATGATTCTTGAAGCTATAAAAAGACTAGATTCAGGATAATATATGGACTGCCTCATCCCAGACCAGCTTTCCTAAATTCTGAAGTGTAGAGGCCTTTCTCTAGGCTGTGGCAACAGTATAATTTGGAAGGGGGGGAGGTTATCAGTGGCCACATTTAAACTGTGAAACTCCCAGTTTTTGGGGGGTGGGTGGGGGCAGGTTGGTATTTCATATGGTAGGTTTCACAAATTGATTAACAAGTTTTTTGTTTAAGAGAGGGGATTCTTCTCTTAGCTAGTGTAACATTTATTTGAATATGTTATCTATCTTTTTTGTATTTTGTCTTGTTTCCATTTTCTTTTAATTCATTTTGGTGTTTTGCTGATTTTGATTTCTGCATTAGGTATAATATAAGCAGAATTTAATTTAAACTTCTAATTTGAGAAGAATGTAAATACATCTGCAACTTCTACAGCACATTCAGTGAGATCTAATTAATTTTGTTGGGCTATTGAAAAATGTACACTAACACCTTTTAATACCTGAGCATGCAACACCGCATTTCATCAAACCTTTATGTCATGGAATTTGCATGCAGTGTCATTTGAACAATGGCATCATCACACATGTTTCAAACTGACAGTAATTATGTAATTGGCCTCATTTGCCTGGTGATGTCATCACACAACTAATGTAAATTCCCACAATATGGAACCTCTGCCGTTAGTTTCATTTACTATGCTTTATAATTCTCTCTGAAAATAAATGATACCAAAATTTATATTTTTCAGTTTAAATAAACAAGGATTAGAGCTGTCAAAGACTGGACTATCTGTTATGCAGAACAGACAAGGTTACTGCAACTGTTGCCATGCACCCTACAGCAATCTGGAACAGGTATTCAAATAAAAATTTAACTCTGGCATACAGAAACCTCACTAAAGGGTTTAATAATTCCCCTTTTAAGGTTCCCCCTATAGAAACAAACTACTCATGGAAATCTCCCTTGTAGCCTCCAGGCACTCCCCCCCACTCCGAATTTTAAAAAAATGCATGCTGCAAAGCGCAATCTCATGCCATCTTTATTTTCTAGAATTCCTCTGCACTCCCAAAAAGGGAATGACTTCTGGAGGGGAAAATGGCTGCAGATCAGTGTTTTGTTCCGAGTTATTTCCATTGCCCCCTTGCAAAGATTCACTGAAGTGTTAAATATCATATGGTGGAGCTAGAAAGTAGTGGAAAATTAAACAGATTAAATGTTTGTCTTGCGATTGTTTTCTTCTACCATGACAGTCATTTGTAGGGACACAAGCACTTCAATCACAGTAATTTTGTGAGAGCATCCATAGTATGCTTCCAAAATTCTCAGAGATACCAAAAAAAATTGCCTTTGTCTGTTCTTTCTTTTAGAGTAGATCTAAAAAAAAATCAAAGCAAAGTTCCTTTGAACCTGCAGTTACATTTGTATTTTTAACTTATAGGTGTTGAAGTTATTGGCTTGAGAAAAACATAGTTTGTCAAATAAATAATCCAAATATGTTCATTAGCTATAATAGAGGAATGTCCTTCACTTATGCAGGTCTTAATTTTCTTTTTTTCTGTATCACTTCCATTATGACAGTCTAAAATGGACTTACTCTTTTGTAACTCCTTTCATCAGTAGAAGATGCTTTATTTCTTGTAAGACTGTATTTGAAGGGAAAATGGTGATTTGGTGCAAGAGTTGGCATGTATGACACATCTATCAGCATTTCCTTGAATCAGACCCATGTTTTCCTGAGAGTGTCAAGTGAGTTCTAAACTAAGCAGTTGCCAATAGATGTATGTAAGTAATCTCAAATGCTCCAGTTCATATTTTGCCTTTCAAATATGGATTTTTGCACGCCCCTTTCTTTGAAGAAGTGACATGTGGTTAGTAGGATCCATAAGCAAGGGGGGGCGGGGTTGGAATTCTTGTTGGAAAATGGCTTACAGGAAAGGTTGTTGTTAGGAGATTTTCCGGATGCTTGTAATGTAGTTTAGTGTTGAAGAGCAAAATCTATGAAATGTGGCAAAAAATGCTTATAGAATTGGGATTAGGATTACCAGAGGTACAAAAATGATTCTTTTACCACATTCTCTTTTTACTTTACTTTAACTACCAAATTTTATACCATGGTACCACTCCTATTTTTTTCGCAATTATAGGGTGAGGTTGTTTTCATTTTTGCTTTTGTTTTTTGCTTTTTTGGTGTCTTGTCCTTAGTTTATCTGCTGCAGTTGGTATTTGACCAATGTTTCTTAGTTCCATGACATCAAGCAATATCACTCTTAAAGTATTATTTTTCTTATAATCTTTTGCAGTTGCAATTACTGGATTTATTTTTGCCTCTTATAAAGGAAAAAAACCCAATAGTGGATGAAAATACAAAATACCCTTTTCTCTTTATCTTCAGCATGTATATAGTTCCCAGCACAAACATTTTGTCAGTTACTGTAGGAATCGCATGGGTACAAGTAGCTTGATGGAGCGTTTCCTCCAAGATGTTCTACAACATCATCCCTACAGATACCACGATAACAGGTAAAACCATTCAATGCATTGAACTATCTGAATGTTTGATGATACAAATCCAGTATATTAAAGTAGAAATGTATCAAATTGGCAACCTGTTGGGCCAGCTGAAATACATTAGTTCCTGGAAGCAACTTGAAAAAAAAGCTGTAAAAGAAGTGAGAAAACTCTAGATTGAACCTGTTGTGATTTTGTGCTCATTAATTTTGCTTTCATTTTCAGCAAATGCATTACTCCAATGTCTTTTTTCTGTTTTGACAAGGAGGGAGAAACTATAACATCTGTTTTAGTGCCTTTAGCCTTATGCTGAATCATTTAAATTCCTAATCGGAGAAAACGTAGGGTCTGATGTCATTATAATAAAGCTATTGCTGATGATAATGTAGCAATTTCCTGGAAAAAATCATGTACACATATTAGATAAATACCATTAAACTGTGCTCAACTCCTGGTGACTGCACAGACTAGTGCCTGCCATCTTTGCATTGGGAGTCTCACTCCTACAATGGTTACAGTATCCCATTGTGACCTTCCCTGCCATCTTTCCACAAACAAAGTCAATGGGAAGCTAGCAGGGAAGGTCTCAAATCACTCCTATAAGTTGCTGCAGTTGCTTTTTTCCCCAAGGAGCCTGCTGTGGAGTATGAGATCTCAAATATCTTGAACTCTGTAGCGTGTGCCTGCAGCACCCTTTCGTTGCCTGGTCACCTCCCTAGCACCCACCCAAGACTTGTGACTTCCTGCCAGGTACAAATAGCTATTCTAATGGCCATTTTGCTGCAATTTTGCGTTAGAAAGCAGATGGTTATAAATTAGATCTATGAGATTGAAAAGAGTGTTGTGTTTGAACAATTTAAGCAACAACTGGGCAATTAATAAAAGGTCTTATCCAAAGTACTTAAAATTAGGTTGGTCGTATGAAAGATATTATCACTATATCAGAGCCTACATTCATATTCTTAAAAAGCAATCCAGAAAGAGCATTGTTTGTTGGTGATGCTGTTGAAATGCGGACGGTATTTCAAATACTCCGAAGGAATATATGATTGAGGGGAAAAAGTCTACCATGACCTGGATATCTCAAAAATTACTTTTTGGGTATTCCTATTGCAATAAATTCGAAGCTTGTTAGGAAACCATTTGAATAGCACATGGTACTAATGTTTACAGCAAAATCATCCCTCTAATTTGGATGAATCACTATTCAGACACTTTCAACCAGAAATGCTTTAGTTGCTAAGCCAACACTTTACTGTAGGTGCATTCTTTACAGAATATCAGAGGGAATATTTTCAGTATTTGCTATCCACTCCAAGTGAACAAACCAACTGGGATTTGAAAAACCTAGGAGCATTTACATATCTGTTTCTGTCCATGAATATATGAAAACTAAAATAAAAAGTGAAAAACATGAGAAAGAAGGGAATAAAATTTGATCTAAAAGAATGAAGTTATAAACTAAGACATTTGCAGTTGCAAATATGAAATAGTGATGTGATAGTTAAGGCTTAGTTCAATTAATACAGTAGTATTTTTGCAATTTAGTGTCTTTGTTCTAAATGTACTATCATTGAATTTTAAGTTTGTCATATATAATCAATATTATGAACTATTTTCTAAATTAATAGTAATATAAATATCAGACAGAGAGATATGGTGTGAAGTTATGTATTGAGTCCCATGTGTCAATAATTGATTTCACTTAAGAGATGTGCTAACAATTGCATTAGGTATAAATAATGTAAGTAGAATTTAAAATAAACTTCTAATTTGAGAAGAATGTAAATACATCTGCAAGTGGTGCCAGGACAAATGTTAAATTAGATACATTATTACAATTCCCTCCATATAATTTTTCCACTTGGTCTTATTAAAAATTAAAATTTCATAGCAACTTTTAGAAGAATTGTAAACAACAGATTGACATCCCTACTTTAAATTAGTAGAGATGTAGTCAGCCAAGCTTTGGTGCAATATGAATAAGCATAACTTATTGACCTTGCACAATTTTCCTTTCCTTCCTTTCCGTCTATTTTTGTTTAATTGGAATGAAACTGTAGTTTAAAATAAAGCTAATTTCAAGCTGTTTTATTTCTAAAGCTGACTTGTTTAATGTGACCATGTATAATAATAGTTCCTAATTCCATTAACAAAGGTGGAAATGAAAGCACTAAACTTCACTAAACTCCATTGTGATAAATAGTTGACTTTCTTTATATAGCAGAGTGCCATAACCCTGACTCATTTGATAAGTGATTCTAATCATACTAAGAAATAGGTCTGATATAAATTTCATGGGTTCCCTTCAAGGGAAATTGTAAGTTCTATTTTGCAGCAACTCATAAATTGGACATATTATTTAACAATATTATGATCACTGAAGTAAATTGATTCCAAGCCTGGTTAGGCCTACACCCTCTATTATTGCAAAATTACAAAAAATGGGGAAGAATGCTATATGGAGGGAGAGATGAGTCCTTTCTAAAGGTAGGAGAGGCACTTGCTGAAGGACCAAGCTAAGCTCTGGAGTCTTCTATTAGAGGTTGGTATGGCAGATGAGTGAGATTCCCAGGTTAACCTTTATTTTTCCCCCAACTCATCTCTGTCATGTTTCCATCAAACCATTATGTATCTGGCAAGCTTAAATCATTTTGTGGAATCTTAATTGGGAAGTGAGGATTCAGTGTTTGAAGTTGCCTTTCAAAATCTATTCATAAAATTCTGTTTGAGCATTGATTATGAGGATGCTGTGTATTTCTCACTATTTAATTCTTCAGTTGACATGAACATTGGGCTATTACTGACGTGCAGCAACCAGCCACGGAATGGGTTGTTTTAATGACTGAAATAGTATTTTGCTCTGGTACTTGATATATTATTTACAAAAGTTAGGAGACTAAAGGAGGATTTTTTTCAGTCTTCGAGCTTTTATGTGGTGTGCTATATTGATGATATTTCTGGTGGCAGCAGTTTTATATAGCGGGTTTTTAAATTCAGTATATCGATCAGATTTCAAGAGGCAACAAGAATATATTGTGTTTGCGTATACATATAGTAAACCTTCTTCACAGTATCTTTAACATTTTATGTTTACTGATTTTTTCCCCCTAGAATCTTTTAAAATTTAATTGTAACCATTTATTCAGATATATGTTGTCCTCAACTTAAACTACAATTGGGACTGGAATTTCCATTGCTAAGCAATGAAGTCACTTAACAATGTCAATCCCTACAGTCCCAGTTGCCATTGTTAACTAAATCCCACATTCACTAAGCGAGGCAACTTCCTGCTGGCTCTCCACAACCAAAGTGGAGGTATCGGGTGCAAAAAGGAGTGAGAGGGTGCATGGGAGTGTGTGAAAAACACTGCACAGGTTGGGGAGTGTGCACAAGAGGCGCTGCACAAGTTGAGGTGTAAAGATGTTTGTGAGAGGCACTGGGAGGCTCAACGAAAGTGCACAAGAGGCACCATGTGGTTCAGGAGGGTCATCAAAAGTGTCACAAGAGGTGCTGTGGCTGGCATGGAGGATGCTTAGAGGGTACATGAGAAGGGCCATGCAGCTCAGGGAGGGTACATGGGGTTGTGCAAGTGGCACTGTGCAACTCAGGAATGGTATGTGGAATTGCACAAGAGGCTCTGGGACTGGGAGGGTGCAAGAGAGTGGGGTGCATAGAGATTGGGGAGGATGTGAAGGGATGCATGAGGGTTCAAGGGAAATGTGGCGAGTGTCATAGAGGGTGTGTCAGTGACCAGCACATTGCAAGCACAAGGTAGGGAGAGCTTTGACTTGCTAGGGAAGCCAGCAGGAAAGGTTGCAAATGATGATCATGTGATTGCGCGATACTTGGCAGTCAGTCATGAGTGCATATGGATTGCCAAGTGTCCTGGTACCAATCATCACATGGGATGGAGGTGGGGGTGGGACTGCTGGAACAGCCAGACCTCCGAGGATCTGTCGTAAATCTATTTTTTCATCATTCTCATAACTTTGGTCACTAAATAAATGATCATAGGACTATCAGCATTCCAGCCAAACTCTGCATCCCAAATTCAGTACTTGGAGACAATGTCCATCCAAGTAAGAATTTATTAGAGAAGTCATATTGGCACATCTGGGGAAAACCCGAATCTGAATTCCCACGTTTCCCCCCTGCTACACTAAAACTCACACCCAGCCCGTATTGATGATTCTTAAGTCACATTCTCCAATCCACTCAATTCTGAACTGCCAAGTCCAATCACTCCCCTCCAAACTCCACCGACTCAACCTTGAGCTCTGGCGAAATAATGTTGTGGCTATCCTCCCTCCTCACTACTCTCTCGTTCCCACAGCTGCCCATCCTCCCTGAGGCAGCCCTAAATCTGAATCAAGATCTGGGGCTGACAAGGACAAGGACTATATTACCATTGAAGAGTAGAAGTGCAGCAGCAGAATTGACTTACTAAGGATTTTAAAAATTAAAATCCCATGGTATCCCATAGTGGAATGACTATTGACAGAAATGACAAGATTTAGTTAATAGAAAAGGCAGGTCATGAGTTGAAAAACATTTTTGTATACAAATAAAACTGAGAATGGAGGGATTATTTTCCTTTGTTATTTATACAGCTATAATAGATTTATCTATGCTGTGTTTCCCCAAAAATAAGACCCAGTCTTATTTTCTTCTGGGCCCAAAATAAGCACCAGGGCTTATTTTCGGGGAAACATGATTTCAGGGTGATCAGCCTGGCTGGGCGTCCTGCCCCCAGAGCACACAGAAGAGCTGGCAAGTGTATGGGGACTAACAGTGTCAGGCAGAAGTTGCAGCCCGCTGGTCCCTTGATCGGCACTCTAGGGCTGTGCAAAGTGGAAGCCCTGGAGCGGAAGGCAGGATATCCTGATGCATGGAGTGGAAGGCAAGCCAAGAGACGTGAATACGAGCCTCCCATGGTCGCCTGCCACTCCAGCCCATGGCCGCTCAGTTTTCCCGCCACCCAGATACTGCGTCTGGATTGCTTACCTCTGCCTCTTCTGTTTCCAGTATCATCACGAGAAGATGAGCCTCCTGAGGCTGGCCGCTGCTCTGGCCCACTGAATACTTGGCTTTCCCGTGGCCCGCGCGGCACATCTGGATCACCTGTCTTCCCCCTGCCTCTGCTCCTGCTTGCACAGGAATTCAACTCACCTGTGCTGCGCAGGTTGTGACTGCTGCCAGACACCATTGGTGTCAGCCTTGGGAGCCATATTTGTAGAAGGCCTCTGCAGTTGCCACATTTTAGTGCCTGGGAAATTGGGAGGGGGGATATTCACATGTAGCAGGGGAGTATAGACACAACAACATTCTTCCCCAGAGAGTCAAGGACATATCAATTTGTACCTGGAAGAGGAGTGCCAGAAGGAAGGCATATGTTTGATCTGGGAATAGATTGGGCCATGTGATCAGATGGATCTTTGAATTTCTTTTGGGGAGGGAAAAACCTGGAGCTTCAGATTCAGGTTTTTCCCAGATGTGCCAACATGCCACCAAAGTCAGCTGCTGGGCATTTATTTGCAGATCCATTTAATACAAGCAGGGCAAAATAGTACTTGGATTGAAAAGTAATGGCACTGAGGCAGTCATAGTGATTTGGCCTCTGCTCATAGTCTGGAAAATTGACTGTTAGCATGCCCATCCATTAAAATCTTCACAATGATCTTTTTATAGATTCTACATTAGGAAAGATTATTTATTTAAACAGTGGGGGCCTTTTGGATGGCAGCTTCATGCTCCAACATTCTTAGCCTAAGGAGGCACATCAAAACCTATCCTTATAATATTTTCAAAATATGTAAAAATCTTTCTTATTCCTCTTCTAAAAACACATTTGTTTAATGAATCTGTAAAAACAACAACCCACATTTCTGTATTTTCCTGACTCAATTTCTATCTCATTGATAGCATTAGCATATCTATAATATTTGGTTTTATTGTTTGTGTGTGAATTTTGTTTTTAATGTTGGTTTATGCTGATCTGGAAGCTTCAGTTCATTAAAAAAATCTCCTTCAAACTTCATCTGGTATGAATTGAATGTTAGACATAGAAGATATAATAGAATTCTTAATCCTCGAATCATTGGCTCAGAATTTGATATTCAACAATATTCTGTCAATCAGCAAAAGATTGCTCCGCATGTCCTTGTCCTTAATAACTACTGAATTTTGTCAGAATTGCTCGAGAACAATTTCTTGGTATGTAGGTAGTCAGATATTGGTGATATTATGTATCACAGGAATGGCAGGGATGGAAGAGATAGTTTTCGTGTGTGTGTGTGTGTGTGTGTGTGTGTGTGTGTGTGTGTGTGTGTGTATACATTATGAGACAAATTCTTTTCAGGCATCAGGGGAAAAAGACATGGAGCCAAGATAGGAAATTTCACTCTGACATTTCCATGTCAAGGGGAATCGTCTGAAGTGAGAGGATATTTGACTGCATCCACATCTTTACCATAATAACAAGATTTCCAGGTACTGGAAACTGCATAACTAGATTCCCATTCTCCTAGATATTGCAACTTGGTTAATTAGAAATGTTCTTCAACCTTCCCAGTCAACGTGGGAAAACAGAGTTCGGAGCAGGTACCCTTCATACCTTCCACCCCCAACCCCTCGCCTCAGTCTTTTCAAGAAATATGAAAATCTGTCAGAGATTTCCTCCATCCCCTCTTATATCAAACAGGATGAAGGCAGGGTTATCTTGAATTTCTTTCTTATCATATCTTTTTTCGAAGGACTAAGTTGAAAATTATTTAAGAGCCGTGGTAGTGCAATGGTTAGAATGCAGTACTGAAGGGCTAACTCACTGCTTACTGCAGGAGTTTGATTCTGAGTGGCTCAAGGTTGACTTCCATCCTTCTGAGGTCAGTAAAATGAAGACCCAGATTGTTGGGGGCAATATGCTGAGCCTATAAACTGCTCAGAGAGGGCTGTAAAGCACTGTGAAGCGGTATATAAGTCGAAGTGCTATTGCTATTTTTTGCATGTCTTGTTTCAAATTATCTCTGTACTCCTCTGTGCTAATCAAGACACATAATGGCTTAAGATTTTGCAAGGTTTGAATCTAACAGATTAGTCCATGTGCTATATATATTGATATTTATTCCACAGAAGAAATGTTAGATGTGAAAGGATTCTATATCTTTTTGTTTAGTTGCCGAATCAACCGTATCCTGGAATCTCCCAGAGGGAATGCTCTGTTAGTGGGTGTTGGTGGAAGTGGCAAGCAGAGCCTGACAAGACTGGCAGCTTTCATTAGCTCTCTGGAGATATTCCAAATCACTTTGAGAAAAGGCTATGGGATTCCTGATCTGAAGGAGAGAGGCTTATAACCAAGAAGAGACTAACCATAGGCTCCATGCTAGTAGGTTTTGAAATGTGGTGAGTAGTTCTTTGAATTATACTTGGAAGCCAACTGGAACCAGTGCATTCACAGAGCTTGGGCATTATCTAAGCAAGGTGTGACTTGACCTATCACTGATTGTGCCACTACATTCTATATGAAAGGTAGCTTCTGAATAGATTTCAAGGGCAGCTCCATGTAGAATGCATTGCAGTAGTCCAACCATGAGGTGACTAAGGCATGAGCTACTGTGCGAAGGGCCTTCTAGTTCAGAAAAGATATAATGATTCTGTGTAAAAGCCCTCCTGTCTATACTTCTCACCTGCTGCCTTCAAGCAGGACACCTGATTCCAGGAGCAACCCCAGATTGTTCAGTAAACCCAGATGGGAAAGTGCATGACCAATCTGGGCCAAAGATAGAAGGTCCTCAGTACTAGAAGGCTTAAATACACACAACCATTCAGTCTTGCTAAAAGTAAGTCTGAGCTTGTTCCTACACCCCCATACTCTCATTGCTTCCAGGTATTGGGACATGAGGTCAACCATATAGCTCAGCCAATTCCAGGGATGAGATGCATATCTGAGTACTATTACCACACTCATGATGCTTGATTATGAATTAATGGATGATTTCTCTCTCTGACTTCATGTAAATGTTAAATTAATAAATACTGTAACATAACTATAACCATAATCATAAACAAAATTGCTTGGACTTGCTATAATGAATGTCATGATAGAGTAGTCACTATAATGAATTGGTATTTGTAGAAAAATTATAATTTCTGAGTTTTCAGAATGTGGTATAATCACAACACTGAAACAGTTGTTGAAAATGATGACATTAACATTTTATGTCACATTCATTTAACAACTACTTGCCACCCGGAATGCAACACAGCAGGTATAAGAATAATCAAAAGAAAAGAAAAGAGTACTTTTTGTGGATGTGGCAATACCCAGGAACAACAGAACTGAGCCAAAAGAATGGGCAAATGTTACAGAATCTAGAGAGTGAACAATCAAAATAGATTATGGAAAAGATCTTGCAAAGTCAGCCCTATAGTTATTGGTGCATTAGGCAGCATAACAAACATATACATTTTTACAGGAACTAAATATTTTGACTTACATTAACTGCAAATTTACAAAAAAGCACTTTGCACATATTACATCTTAACACCACTTTAATAATTCCTAGTTTCCTAGCTGGGACTTGAATTTCCAAAGAACATTAGTCAAAAACGTGATTATTCCTCCTCCTCCTCCTCCTCCCCCCCCAAACCAGGAATATATATGTTACTTCAGAGAATATGTAGGGGTGGTTTACTTGAAAGTTATTCTGGGTCAGTATCTGTAAATGATACACTAAACATGTTGAGCAATAATGCTCAGCTGGAACTTTCCCACGAAGGATATTTTCATGCAGAGTGTCTCTTTCCCCTTTGTTTTGTGAGGTGATCTAGGACCATGGTGGTGATAATCTTCTTGAATGTTTAATTCAGAATACCTGATTCTGCTCTAAGTTCACCTCAGAATGATAGCAGAACAAATAGCAAGGGAATTTGAATTTAGCACCTTTTTCATTAAAAACCAAGGTTATGAAAATGTGTTTAAGAAACATGAATGTTCCAAGGGAGAGAGAGAAAAAGTTTCTGTTACAGTAGTAGAGATTGGCCTCCTAATGAAAAGGACTTTATACAGATTCTTTAATGAGAATTGCAGTATGTTATTATACAGACTGTGTTTATGTATTTTCTTCAGCTATAATTGTTATGTGTATAGCAATGAACCCCATGATCAGCAGTGTGATTTTAAAGGTGTGGAATTGACTCTGAGAAGCGAATGAATTTTGAATTTAATAGTACCCAAGATGACTTGAGTCTCCTCTTACAGCTGTTGTCTAAAAATTGGAGTCTGAAATATTCATGTACTTACAGGCTGACTTAGCAGCACAATGTATTACAGCGGGAATGAAGAATGTGGGCACTGTCTTTCTTCTGACTGATACTCAGCTGGCTGACGAGAGATTCTTAGTTCTGGTTAATGACTTGCTAGCTTCAGGTATGTATTCATAGTAATTCAAATTTCATTTATAGGAAAAAAGAAACTAGAATTGTGAAAAACTTGCCCCAGAATATCCGAGTTCACACAACATGCTGGCTAGACTGAAATGGAATTGGTTGGGTTGTGGCTCAGCATGTTATGGGAACCTGGCCTTTGGTTTAGCACGTTGTGTGCACAAGGCATTATGCTGAGGATATAATTGAGGATAAGACACAGGATCTTGTGTGACTACACCATGAAGCTAGCAGATGAATACAATGAATTTACATGTAATTCCAGCTTCTATTCCAGCACCATTATTTGTCATGTAGCAATTTCCACCACCCTTTCTTTGTTTATATGCATATGGATTTCTACTTAGAATTCTAAATTTGGGGCAGTCCATTTAGAGTATCAGTTCCAACTTCCTGGTCAGTGCAGAATTCAAATTGAAGCACCATAGACATGTGGGTGGCTAGACTTGCTTGAATATCTGCCTCTCTGGTAATAAGTTCCAAGATTAAGCGGCTCTTCAAAAATCTGGAATCTGCCTTGCTGCAATTTAAATCCATTCTCCTGTGGCGCAATGAAGTACAGTTCCTGATCTTCCACATGACAGCTTTTCATGTATTTGAAAAGTGGTATCATATATTTGTTCACTGTTCTCTTGTAAAGGCTAAACGTTCCCAGCTACTTCAGTCTCTCTTCATAAAACTTAATTTCTAAGCATTGTGCTTCTTTAAACCAATTTC
This sequence comes from Oxyrhabdium leporinum, assembly GCA_032468155.1. Lineage (NCBI taxonomy): Eukaryota > Metazoa > Chordata > Lepidosauria > Squamata > Cyclocoridae > Oxyrhabdium > Oxyrhabdium leporinum. Next base: position 33,139 of record JANHFL010003752.1, on the reverse strand, counting down.
AGTTTGTCTAAATTTTTCTTCAAATGTGGTGCCCAAATGTGAGGCAGGGTTTAACTAATACTAAAGTAAAACAATTCTTTACTTTTAATTTTTAATTGTATATTTATAGGCCACCAACTCCATTTAGTGTCATGTAACATGTAACAAAATTGAAAACTTCTGCATCTAAACAATAAAATGTCCATCATGAGATCTAAAACAATAGGCATCAATATTAAGCCATCCGTGACAATAAGCTATCAAATATCAATCAATAACAACTCAAATAAATCATAATACCTATATCGCCACATCTATAACAGTAGCATTTTAAAAAATAAGACAACATTCAACCTCCAAAGACCATCAGGAATAATTCAGTGTTTAACGCTTTCTAGAACACCATACAATTAGGGGTGAATCTGATACCCGAAGAGATTCTGTTCTATAATACAGATTCTACACAGGAAAGGCCACCAGACTGAATTCTCTTCTCCTGTAGCCACTAACTCAAACTGCTCACTCAGAAAGGAATAGAGCAGGGTTGTCAAACTCAAGGCCTGCAAGCCAGATCTCTCCCATGGGATGCTTAGATCTGGCTTGCGGGGCTGCCCTGGAAACAGCAAAGGATTGGCCCATCATGCCTCTGCCAGTAAAAATGGAGCTCAGGAGGGTGGCCCTCCTGAGCTCCGTTTTCGCTGGCAGAGATTTTCAGGAGGTTGCTGCAGCCGAAAATTTAGCTTGGGAGGGACAAGGATGGCTTTCCTGAACTCCATTTTCACTGGCAGAAGGTTGCAGGAAGCCGTCGCGGTCCAATATGGAGCTTGGGAGCCCATTTTTGCTGGCAGAGCACTCAGCTGCTACAGGCACCCCCCGACACAAGTGATGTAGAGCTGGCCATGCCCACCCTGACCACGCCCACCCTGGCTCCTCAAAGTCAAATCCTGATGCGGTCCTCAATGAAATCAATTTTGACACCCCTGGAATAGAGCCATTGAAAAATTTTCCCAGTCTCCAATCTTTGTAAGCAATTATGACTGATGATATCAAATGCCACTGAGAGATTCAGGAGAGGTGGAAGCACGCACTGCCTCCATCTGAATGCGGAGAAAAGTAATTTGTGTGATCAATAATGTTTCTGTTTCACATTAAGCCTTAATATTGACACAAAAGGATTCAGTCAATCCATTTCTTCTGGGGGGCCTTTGTAATCACCAAGCTACTATCATCTATATCACCATCTCAAGATAGGGAAAGTTGAATACCAGATGATAGTTGTCATAATTGATAGGGAAGGCCTTGTGAAAAGGCCTATCTCCCAGATCCAACAAGACACATTCTCACCAATGAAGGAGCCAGGTAGAGCACTCAGAGAAGGCAGAAAACCTGCTAGGTAGCACCTGTTCACTTCATTGGAGTTGACAGGCCAAAAAGAATCCCAGCTAACATTGCAGGGTGTTGTACAGAAAGGGGACTCAGGAAAGAGAAATCTGTGATATGTTATTAACAAAGCAGTCACAGTACAACTTCTAGGCTGGACCTAGAATAAATATCAACCACATAAATATAGTGGCAGCTGTTACTAAACAATATTGTTTTGTTCTGTTTCTGCCTTAGTTATAAGGCAAATTACTGTAACTAGAGGCCAACAATGATATTCTTCAGCAATTTTTCCATTGTATGACAGAGATGTATCATTTTTTTTCATTTCTTAGTTCCTTTGTATTCTCTGCCCTTATATTTCTTCACTTATCAGTTGAACGTATTACGGAGCCCTTGGAAATAAAAGAAATGAATTTGTTTACTTCTCTCAATAGTCTTTTCCTTTGTCCTCAGCAAGGTAGAGAATGCTGCAGGTATAGAATTTTATGACGAATCACATGTTATCTTGTGTTTCTAGGAGAAATTCCTGATCTTTTTCCTGACGAAGAAGTAGAAAATATCATAAGTAATATGAGGAATGAAGTAAAAACCCATGGTCTGATGGATACGAGGGAGGCCTGTTGGAAATTCTTCATTGATCGGGTTAGACGACAACTCAAGGTAGGACCTGCTCTTTTTTGTTGTGTGATGTTTCTGAAGATGATCTTTATAAAATTTATCTCCAATCAATGAAGTGTTGCTGCTTCAATCAATGCTGTATTTTTTTGGGGGTAGGGATGGGGCAGGGGGAAGAGAGATATCTGTATCTTGGATAACACAAGAATAATAACCTCACTTTTATGCAAGAAAAATAATAGAGGCTAGGCTGAGATGCTATCCATTACTGTTTCTGGGTTGCTCTTTTGTTGGAAAGGTGACTCCAGTGGCACCTACTGTTCTGCATGAGCTTCTGACTATAGCAATAGCACCTAGACTTAGATGATTATTATTATTATTATTATTATTATTATTATTATTATTATTATTATTATTATTATTATTATTATTATTATTAT
>JANHFL010003752.1:14322-30622 GCA_032468155.1 Oxyrhabdium leporinum | reverse complement strand
AAGTAAATAGTTCCACCATTTTGAAATGCCTATCTGAAACAACGCCAATTTAAAAATCCAATTTTCTGTATTTTTAAAAGTTTTCCCTTCTCCCTTCTTTTTCCTTCAATTTTAAGATTCTTCTCAAAATGTTAAACCACCACTTTTGAAAGTAGCAATGAGTCTCTCTTTCCTAGATATTCTTTTGGGGTTGAGTTTTAAAGGGATTCTTCTTACCCAGTTCCAGACACTGTTCACTGACTCCGCTCCAGTACAATTCTTACATGTTTCTTGGCTGCCCCAGCTTCAGGGCGGCCATCTTTAGGCTGCCTCTTCTCCTCGCCATGGCATAGAGGGAAAAAAGCCCAGGGTTCAGCAGGAGAGTTGCAATCTCTCCTGCGACCTCTTACAGAGAGAGAGAAAGAGAGAAAAGAGAGAGGAGAGAGAGAGAGAGAAAGAGGGAGGGAGAGAGGGAGAGGAGAGAGAGAGAAGAGAGAGGAGAGAGAGAGAGAGAGAGAGAGATATTTTCTTTCCTCTCCTTATATTGGAAGCTATCTCCATGGAGTTACCCTTTTATATTTCTCTACTCCAAGTTAGCAGTGAAGATGGCTTTCTTAGAAGGGAATCATTTGAGATTTTAGACTTTAGTATAAGATTTCTCTAAAGGCAGAATACTAAATCAGGATCCACAGCACAAATACCCTAAAAGATTTTTGTTTCCCCTCAGATTTCCAAGAAAGCCCAAAGCTCCCTAAAAGCAAGTCTCTTTCAGGGCTCTTTCCCATAATGTCTTCTCATATAGCTCCCTGTTCCTGACCATAATGAGGAAAAAGATGAACTGCTTCCATTCAAATAACTTTCAAGATTTCTTAAAGCAAGCAAATTCCATTCTTTATGTTGGGGATGGACTTTTTTTCATAAGAACTTACTAAAATGCAAATGTCTTATTAAGCAGAACAGGAATAATAGTTTAAGAAATATAAATGTGAGGAAAAGCCAATAGATTAACTCATCTATGGTTGATGGCTCTGAATGTTTAATTCTTAAAAGGTATTCACTATTTTGAAATATTAAAAAAGAAAGATACATCTTCTTTATGACTATTTTTAACAACTATATGGCAAGGAGATATATGATGGTCCTTTTCATGCTGGGAATTGCTGTAGCTGTTGTATCAGGGCAGACCTGACAGCTTTGAATCCTTTAGAGCATTTCTCAAATTTCAAATTTCAGCCTCAATTGTATGAAAAGAAGCTGAGCATTTTCTAGGGATGAGCGCGTGCTCATCTTAAAACTAAGTGCGCATCTCTTCTAAGGTAAGATAAAATTAGTCTGAAAACCTGCATAGTTTCACAAAGAATGCAGTATCTTGCAGGAAAACATGTAGAGAAATACAAGTGCTATTTTTAGTGTAGAGTTCCTTTAGATCTACTGTCCTAGAAGAAAGTGCAGAAGAAGCAAGAAGAAAAGAATTATACTTAAAGTTTAAAGCAATCTTCCCTCCCTTGAACCTTTCGAAAAATGCGAAAGAATTTGGCACCTATAATCTCAATGTGGCTGAAAAGGTCCCAGCTTGAAAAGCACTGCTTTAAAATCAGTGTTGGTTATAATAATACTAGCCAAATTTTTCCTCCATAATGACAAAACTTTACACTATTTGAAATAAAAAGGATAGCCAGGACTGTTAGCAGCCACAAGGTGCCAGTAAGATAATATGACAGCTTTGTGTTTGAGATGACGATATTCTGCAAAAAAAGCAGGATTGTGATCAGCCCTTTAATTCTACCCAGGGACTCTGGATTTAGTTTCTTGTTCGCATTTAATAGGTTTCTAAGGGACAGCTTCAGGAAGCTCATTGTAAAATATGAAGATTTTGATAAGCCCACTGTCAACGTTTTACGTTTTGCAACATATTTGATAGATAAGTATTTTCAACAATTGCACTAATTGTAAATGCCCATAAATATAATTGTCTTCATTTTCCAAAATCTAAAACGGCCTACTGCTGTGTACTGTTTTTGTTCCTTCTCCGGCCACCTGTCTTTTCTTTGTCTCTTATCTATTTTTAGATGGTAAACTGTGCAGTCTTATACTTATCTATTGAAAAGATATACCACTGGGTTCTTTGAGGTCTACTCCCTGGAAACAGAATAGACAATTGCATCCTAAAGACTTTTTCTTTTTTGAAATTCTATAAAGTACTAAAGTAGCTACTGTACCAATAATATCTGGTAAAAATGGCTCAATAGAATGAACTGGTACAGCTTAAAAGAACATTTTAAAAAGTCATCACCAAGCTAACAGGTGACTTATTCACGTGTATGTGTGCTGGAAGATCCTTACTAATTAGCTTTCTAAATGACCCCCCAAAAGAATTACCTGGATTTTCTTAGGCTTCAGTACAGTGTTTCCCCACCTTGGCATCTTGAAAGTGTGTGGCTGGAAAATTCTGGGAGTTGTAGTCCACACATCTTCACCAAGGTTCAGAAACACTGGTGTAGATTAATCTCTAAAAATATAAAGTGCATACAATAAGTCAGGTTCTCAAGCTGTGGACTGAAACATAAGCTTGAAGAAATCTTATGATTTAAATCTTGAGTCTTGGGGGTCCGTGGCCATGGTCCATGGCCATAAAAGGTATTTAAAGGGAGTCTGTGGTGAAGAAAAGGTTGAGAACCACCACAATAAGTCATTCTTGGCCAAACAGAAGGGCTCTGAAATGCGGGACTCCCAGATGCTGATCATTCTTACAATCCCTAAACGCTTGTAGGGCAGATGCTGCTTCCTATCAGCCATATTTCCTCATAGTTCCCCCATGAGGGGCCCCATCAGCATCACTGGATTACATTTTCAAAGATGCTTCTTGGTCATCCTTTGTAGGTGGATAAGAAATATCATCACAGAAGAAGGAGTCCAGGTAAATGGAAGATTTTCTGACCCGGCAGTCAATTCATGAACAGGAAAGCATCCCAGTGGTGCTCATTTCATTAAATTGTCCCTAACATGCTCTTCTAATTCAAAATGTAACCATTGCCCCACCTTCCCTCCAATTAGCAGTCCTTGCTATCCATGCCCTAATCCAAAATCCCTGCATTCTAGTCTTCTGTTTGGATTTCAGTTATATTTTGTCGTCTTGGGTTTTACCATTTTGAACAATTGCATCACTATTTACCCAGCCCATTTCTTATTCCTAGTACCAAATTATTTAGATTGTTAATTAGACATAGAATTATTTGATTTAGGTAAAACCATTTTTTTCCAAATTCAAATTCTTGATGGATCCTACTGAGAAAAATCCTTTGTGAGAGATACAGGTGTAATTCTGTACATGAATGACTAGTTCTCTAAGAGACTCGGTCCTTTTACCTCATGATTGCTTAGCTGTCTCAGGAATTTTGGTGAAAGAGTTATCAACAACTTGTTGCAATTGAAAAGTTACAAAGTCTACCAGATTACTTTTCTCTTCGTGTCTGTTCATATTCTCAGAAGTAGATAAGGCAGAGTTTCCTTTCACAGAAACTGTTCTTAGCTTGTTATTCCAGATGCTTTTTAAAATCTTGAATAAGGTGTTTTACTAATTTACTAGGATGGGTGCTAAATGAATGAGCATGTAATTTTTTTAAAGTCTATTGTGTTTAGAGACAGGCTAACTAGTCTGTCTCTAAATTAGACTCAATCATCAGTGCCTATTTGCATCACAGTTTTTAAAATACATGTGTAATTTATCTGGAACCTTCCTTGATGTAAACATTTTTTTAAAAATTTGCAATAGTATAGGGTCTTCTATTTGAACTGGGGTTGGACTAGAAGACCTCCAAGGTCCCCTCCAATTCTATTATTCTGTTAGCATTCTGGTACATGATTTCTTGATGGGGAACTGCATTGCAATATTTGGAGCGGTGTCCTTCTCCAGAAACAGAATTTTAAGCCATACAACTTGAATTTAGTGAAACCAACCATTCCTAATCTTTTGATTTACTTCCATTGACATCTTCCCCATTCCACCATTTCATGCATGACTATCTGGCTGGTATGGTAGTGAGACCTCTAGTCCATATATTTACTCAAATGAAGTATAGCAGATGGAAGTTTTTACCTTTGGGGTAACAATTTCTCACCCAATTGTTTTCATGATGTCAGCTGAACTGATTTATTTCTGACTCTGTTGAAGTTTATTGAAAAAACTGTAGCAAAGCCAGCTCTGAACATCCTTTTCTTTTGAAGTTTTGAAAAAGCTCCTGCTACACTTGAGCTGCTCCCTTTGGAGACAATTTTTGTTTAATCTCGTCTCTCGCTTAGGGTTGCAGTCTCCGGTCAGGCACTCTGCAGCAGCTTCAGTGAAGCTACTTGTCCCTGACCCCCAAAAGCTTCAGCTGTGATGTGCATCCATTGCCAAGAACATATTACTTTTTCAATACATTTGCCCAATTCAGTTTTTCTGGCAACCTGCAACCACGGTTACCGAATCGCAAAACTGCCATGGTGTTACTTAATTTTAAAGGTCATGGCACCATAAAAACCAGGAATGGGATATTTTTTTTCAGTGATGGTGGTGGTGTATTGTACAGTGATTGTAACATTTGTTACAATTTTATTAACTTTATTATTTTTATTTTACTAATTATTATTAATATTTTATTTATTTTATTTATTATGTTTATTATTAATAATAGTAACAAAACTCTGAGCAGATTATAGTTTTGAAATATTCAATCAAAACAGCTGAAAGCATTTTAAAAAAGAAGCCCAGTGTCAGCCTTGGGAGCCATATTTGTAGAAGGCCTCTGCGGCTGCCACATTTTAGTGCCTGGGAATCTGGGAGGAGGGGATATTCACATGTGGCAGGGGAGTATAGACACAACAACATTCTTCCCCAGAGAGTCAAGGACATATCAACTTGCACCTGGAAGAGGAGTGCCAGAAGGAAGGCATCCAGTTGATCTGGAACCTGATTGGGCCAATTGATCAGTGGGGATTGCTGGGAGGTGGATCTTTGAATTTCTTTTGGGGAGGGAAAAACCTGGGGCTGCAGATTCAGGTTTTTCCCAGATGTGCCAACATGGTTTCTCTAATAAATTTTTATTTGGATAACTTGGTTTCCGAATGCTGAATGGAAGAGGGGGACTTTGCTGGAACCCTGACAATCAACTCATGTGCTCGCCACCTCTTATGCTGGCCATGCCCATCCCCCTTCACTAGGGCTTATTTTGGGGTAGGGCTTATATTAGGTGCATATGTAAAACAGGCTGGGGCTTATTTTGGGGGGTAGGTCATATTTTGGGGGAAACACAGTAGGTAGTCCTCAACCTATTACCATTCGTTCATTGACTAATTCAAGTCACAGTAACACTGAATGAATGATGGTTACGACCAGCACAAAATGAAATGTCAGTGAGGAAGCCACTAGGGAAGGTCACAAGTCACTGGGGTAAGTCTGCCCCACTTGCACACACCCCAATCCCTCTGTGCTCATGCCGTTCCACCCACTCAAGCACCCTCCTCAACCCCTCATGCACCCTCTCACCCTGACCAACTTGTGCGCATTCCCTCGCACCCTTCCCTTGCCTGCACTGTGCCTCACACTCCCCAACCCACATGGCATCCCTTGTACACCCTCCTAAACTTCCCTTGCACTCTCGTGCACCCTCTCCATGCTGTACCTGTCATGCATCCTCCTCAACTCTCCTCTCTCATCTACACATCCTCCTTCCCCTCAAATCCCCTCCCCCAGCAGTATCCAGTTCCTTTCCTGGAGGCCTGGAACTTGAAACTTTCTGGTGGCTGCCCCACTGACTTTGAGGGAAGTCGGCAGGAAGTTGCCTCATCTAATAATTGTGGTATTTAGTTAATGACGGTAACTGGGATTGTAGGGATTGCTGTTGCTAAGCAATGTGCTTGCATTCTTTGAGTATTACTTAATGACAGAAATTCCAATTCCTCTTGTTGAGTTGAGGGCTACGTATAAGTTTTTGCTGATCAATTTTTTTAATTACTGTTTATGAGAGGGATAAAAAGAGAGACTAGTGGCATCAAAATAATCCCACAATCCAAAATAATCCTGCTTAACTCATAATAATTAAAATAAACTATAATATTGTTATTACTTAGATATTTATAGATTTATCTGAGTTTCTAGTGGAAGTCCATTTTTTGGTTTTTGTCTGTACAGTAATATTGAGTATAAATTATTTTCTTCATACATTTTGCTTATTCTGATTTTCTTTAAAAATCAAGGGTACTGTATCCTACAAGTTCCAATGTAAGATTTCTCATTTTATAATTTAAACATGGACCTTTGCTACTTTTGAATAACAGCATATTCAGCTGCATGAATATGATTACATTAAAGTTTAGGTTAAAGATTACATGATTACATTATAGTTTCCTGCAATTAACATAGCTAAGGCTAGCTTTTCAAGCTAAGGCTTGAAAATATAGTTGATTAATTTGCAGATTTCTGTGTTATGCCATTTCAACTAATCTGGTTTAGTTTATGGTTCGGTGTCTTATGTGGACCCAGACATGAACCATGATTCTTGTATCTCAGAACATATTGTGACTGAAAAAATTGACACAAAAAATGATTGTGGAGATCATGGTGCCATCTCCCCAATGATACAGAATGTTGAAAGTTCCCTTTCATGCCTCATCATGATATAGCAGTGGGATTTAAATAACATATGAATCCATGAAATTCAGAGCTCAAACTTGTAAGTTCCTGAGTGGTTTATAAGCCAGTTTGGTTTGCAGCTGTACTGCTAGTGATACTACTGTAATAGGATCATTAAAGTTTTATTAACTGTCCTGGCTTTTCATCCCTTAGTTGTGCATTCTGCTTTAATGTTCAATGATTCATAATATTGATGTGTATTTTTTCCCTTTCCCTAGACCAACTTACGATGACATGCCATTCAACTCCCAGCTTCTTGCAAAAGATGGGGCTGCTGTTTCAATGGAAGTCAAAGAGAAGGAGAGACAGATGAGCAGAGTGGAAAATCCAAACATTGAGAGTGGATTCACTGTTGAATCAGGCTGCCTTATTTCCCAGAGCCATGAAAAGCAGAAGAAGGCTTCTGTAGAACTTCTACCTATCCAGACTCTGGGAAGGGGACAACAACCCAAACTAGGAGCTTCACAACAAAATCTGTATATTTCCAGTAATATAAATAATCTTGGTCCAACAAACCTTTTGACCGAAAATAGTAGTCAGAAAGTTTCATTTACAGCTAGGGATGTTTTACCCCATTCCTTGCCTGTTAGCCAGGTACCATCTACACCTCATAGACTTGCAAAAAATATTAGCTATCCAGTAAAAGCAGATGACATATGTGAACAGGCTATCCAAGATATATGCAACCAAGATAGATTTTTGCATTCAAATAAAAATCTTGCTTTACAGCCAGTCCTGTCAAAAACTGTTTCACATTTTTATAAGAGTCCTGTCTATAATATGGGCAACTCTTTAATCTCAGGTCAACTTTTTTTAAAACAAGGTGATTTAGAATCTCAGGATGAAACTCAGATTAACTTCTGTCTCAGGAATTCTAGAAAACCTGTGGGCACCAGCAATTCCCTGAATTTTCAAGTAGCTCCCCAATTACCAAGACAAAAAGAACAGTTGTGCAGAAGTGCTGAAAGTTCTATCAATGAAATAATTGAACAGGTCATTTTGAAATACTGTTATGAACCTCCTCCAAAAGAGTTGCCTTGCAGAGAAGAAGATACAAATTCCTGTGTAAATATTCTGTCACTTTTGGATCACAGTAGTCAGCATGGTTCAGATATGAGTTTTGATTGTGACGCAGCTATTGATTCACAAGCAAACCTGTCCAAGTTAGCTGCTAAAAATCTAGAACTTCTCAAAGAAGTTAAAATAAACCTACAAGATGAAAACTATGGCACCCAACTCAGTTCCATTTTTAAAAATGTTTCAGTGCAGCAAATAGCAGAAGCAGAAAATGATATTTCAATTCAAAATAAAGAACCAGTTCTCCCAGCTCTGCCTCATGTGCCTCCTTCCTTTGTAGGAAAAACCTGGTCTCAGATCATGTATGAAGATGATATGAAAATTGAAGCACTTGTGCGGGATTTTAGAGAAGGCCGCTTCCGCTGCCATTTTGATACTGAACCCTTGGCTCATCGTACACCGAGAAAAAACCCTCAAAAGACTGATGAGAGGATCATTGCAGTTGTACCTAACAAAACAGAGGCTGGGCCTGCTGAAGGGCTTCCAGAATTTACTGATGGGCTAAGTGATGGTCTTAACTTCAGCAACTTATCTGCAACTTCAGAAATATATGTTCCAAAGCCCATGAAGAATCCCAAAAAAATTTTCCGCCTTGCCTCAAGATGCCAAGTAGTCAAGGTGAGCCATGGCACACAAACAAGTTTAGTACAGTATCCGGTAGTAAAGCAAAAAATAATTAGGAAGGACTATCAGCTACAAGATCAGATGGCCAACCTCCTTTGGTCAGAGTATGAGAAAACACCTACCATGAAAACTAGGTTATGTGCTCTTAAGCTTCCTAAATCTTATACCAAAATCATGAGCCCTTTACAACCACAAACACTAGTCTATGTTCTTTCATGTCCAGAGATTAAACAATTTAGGAACAAGGCTGAAGAAATTCCCAAAATTAGAAGTCACAATTCCACAGATAGTAAAGATTCTGTAAGGTACAAATACAAACAAACCTCTATTAAGTATTACGATCCTCTGACGAATCGAATTTTAAAAACACCTCCCAAATGCATAGCTGGGGGGAAAACAAAGAAGCCAGCACATGTTCGACAGCTATTCGGGAACCTCAATTTTGATGGAAACAGGAAGAAACAAGCTAATATCCAGTATATATCAAAGCCCTTCAATTCCCCAGACAACCATGTGGCATCTCTTTTGCTTGACCCTGTTAAGGAGAATGATATGAATTCAAATCATCATAAGTCAGAAGACCCTTCTATTTCATCCGAAAGATCAGAATGCTTGGTGTATAACTGTTCAGAGAAATGCTGTAAACACTTATTTATTTCACCGTTGAAGTCACATCAATCACAGCAGGAAGGTGACTTTCAATTCAACCCATTTAAGAGGAAAGGAGTCAAATGTCCCTTGAAATCCCATACTGCTGATTGTTTAGAAAGAGACAATCCAAAGAAAATATGGCAGAGGAAAAAAATCAATAGTAAGGAATCAGGGTTTCTGAAAAAAACTTCAGAGCTAATTTTTATCAAACATGACCTTGTTAAGAAAGGCAGTAGAAAACAACCACCCAGAAGTACAACTCAGCAAATAGAAGGAAAGGTTAAAAAAAAATCTTGTACTCTTAAATCATCTATTCTCAGGCACCACTCAAAGAACACTACCATAAAAAAGCATTTTCAGAAAAAAAAAGCTGAAATTAAAAAGTTAACAGTGTCAAGGAAGTCAAAAAGAACATTTTTGAACACTGCAGCTGCAATGGGTGTTCCAGAAAAAAGGCAGAGAGCCTCTGTAAGGACTTCTTCCAAAGTAAAGACATGGGAAGTGACCATAGACAAGAATCTTTTTTGCACTGTGAAATAATGTTGCTCAGATCATATAAACTTGCTTTGGGATTGTCTTTAAGAGGGCTGGAAAGGAAGAAAAAAGTGGGAATGGCTTTTCAAGATAATACATCAGAATTAGAAATGGAACAATTTCAAAGTCAAACAGTAAGGTCAAGAAGTAGTTCATATTGTGAGTGAGTGTTGAGTTAAAACTATTTTTAAGCAGTAAAAGCCCAGTTATGCAGCTTGCTATATATTTTTCTCAAGCAGAGCATTGTTTTCCCTTGTAAAACCAGTGTCAGTCATTGAAAAAAGTTTATCTTTTACATGAAGTTCATCTTTGATATCTTTTTGGTAAACTAAGCAATGTGAAAACTCATCCCAAAGCAATGTGGAACCAAATGGGCACTCCTGCTGTTTGTTAAGATTGTAAATTTCCCCTTAGCTTCTCTGAAGAATCTTTGATTGTGTAGAACCATTTTTTGAAAATTGCACATGGAGTTTTAGGATGTATGCATTGCGTTTGATGAAGTAACTTTACCTTATCTGGAATCTAAATTTGGATATCACACAGTGATTGTATTTTAAATTCAGATCACAAATACAAAATCATCCTGCCTATATTTGTTACCTTCTCAAAAGTATTGGATGCCCTTCTAGAATGAAGCTGCTATTGAAAAATGTTTTTTCTTTTTCTTTTGATTTTTTTAAACTTTTTCTGGAAGAACAATTGATTTTTAAGATCATACAGAATGGTTAATCAAGACTGCTGTGTATAAGCAATATTTCTACACGTAATCTGCCCTTAGAATGCATTACTACCTAGTTTCATCTCACAATATAGTTGTGAAAGCATTTTAAAGTAATTTCAATATGTAAGCAAGTTTCTGAAAAATGCTACAATGCTTAAAATAGATTTCCAACTTGAATTTTTAAAAAGGTAAATACTTTATTTTATTTTGGCTTGCATTAACATGTTTGTTAAAACATTTTTCTAACACCATATATACTAAGATATATATTACTCTTAAATACAGGTAATTCTCGACTTAGAACAGTTTGTTTAGTGATCGTTCAAAGTTACAATAAGACTGAAAAAGTGACTTATGACCATTTTTCACAGTTACCACCTTTGCATCATCCCCATGATCATGTGATCAAAATTCAGCTGCTTGGTTCATATTTAGCTGTGTCCTGAGGTCATGTGATCACCTTTTGTGACAAAGTCAATGGGGAAGCTAGATTTACTTAACAGCCAGGTTACTAACTTATCAACTGCAGTGATGTACTTAACAAGAAAGGTTGTAAAATGGGGCAAAACTCACTTAACAAATCTCTCCCTTAACAATAGAAATTTTGGACTCAATTATGGCCATAAGTCGAGGACTACCTGTATAAAATAATAATATAAAAATTCTCCATCTGGATTGGTTTAATTTCTGTTTTCTGAGAATTCCAACAGGTATTTATATGAAAACGACTATTTTGTTCAAACATTCCAAGTGTTTGGGATGTTATACTGGATATTACTTCCACCAACTATTGTAACCTAGTAATTATGGGTGCCCCATACTATGCTAATACAAACATATTTAAACAAAAATTCTTTAGCTGATCATTTTATAACCAAGTTACCTGATAAAAGATTTATTGCAAAAGTTTTTTTTCAACAGTTTTTGTGTTTATATGCAAAATTTCACTAATGCATTTATGATTGATAGCAATGTAATTTTAACTAACATGCTGATTTTTTACATTCTGTTCTGTAAGTTTTTATGAATATTCTGACAGAGTACGTTGTCTTCACCAATTCTAAAATTGTACATATTTCTATATATCCTGCTTTCTTAACGCTCCCATTTTTCCCAACCTCAGGATGCACAAGGCACAGGTCTAATGTTAAAATATTTTTTTAATATTTGTATGTTTGTGTTTGGTTTATAAATTGGTTCCTCAATCAGAGTGCCATTTTAAAAACAGAATATTAAAAAATGGCTATATTTTAAAAAATGGATAATTATCTTGATATATTTATATATTTTCTTTAAAATAGGAAGAAGTCTCGCATCTTATTTTTTTTGTATTGTAAAGAGCTTGGAATATACTTTTGGAGAAAATTGTGCAGAATTGAAAATTCTATAACTATTACTTTTGAATATGCCTCACTTCTGGTTTTAAGATTATAGTGTATGCTTGGTAAAGTAAATGTTGGAGAGACAATATATTTTGGTTAAAACTGTATTTTATCAGTTCATTGGTTTTATGGATAGTTTTTAACTTATTATCTTATACAATTACAATATGTGGAATGCTCAACATTTTAATAAATAAATCAGGATCCAAAACATACTGATGATTTCCTTTGCCTGTGCCATGGGCATTCCTGTCATGTGTTCCAACTAAGGACTAACTCACTTTCATATTTTTATTGGCTTTCAGATTTTGAAATGTTAGGAGATTGGCTTCTATATCATTCTTAAAATGTTTGTTTTGTTTTTTTGCTATTCGTTCCCCACACTGTGCCTGCCCCATCCCTTCATATACTAGACAGCTGCTTTTCAGCATCCGGTTTCAGACTGAGCCTCCGGATTTGCACCTCAAAAGCTTCTAAGCAGACTTAGATTACATCTCCTTATATTGCAACAAGTAATTCTGGAATAGGTATATCTGGGGGATTTTTACAACTCTTGAGGATGTAAGAAAGATACAGTTGTCATCGTGTGCACAGAAGTCCCCTTTCCTTTTTTGACAATATTATATGAATGATTCACTTCAAAGAAGAGGAGAGAAGCCATAGAAATGTTTTAATGAATATTTCATCAATGCTGCATGAGTATGTGTTGAATTTAGGAATGGAAGAGAAATTTGTTTGATTCAAATTTTGTAGACTGATACCACTAAAATCAGTACAGCATTTATTTTTCAAGGTATTGCAATGCAGTTTGAAAATTAAAATGTACACAATATAGTGCATGTAAAAGAAAAGAGCTTTTAAATTATGTTAAGGAAAAAGTAAGCATGTATTACTAAAAAAATTTCAACACTAGACATGTACAAAAATTAAAATCAATTTTGTGTTCTTTTGTTATATTTACCCAACTGTGGTAGAAAGGTGAAATAGAATTTATAATTTGGAAAATAGAAACTGAACAGATGAAAATAATAGATTCATCCATTTCTATTTAAACGTCAGAACTGAGATTTTAAACAGATATCTCTAGAATCCTAGCATAAAAGATACTGTTTAAAAGCTCACTGAAAGACTGCCATCAGTTCTAAGACTCGGCCCCACTGGAAGGACTCGCTATTGACTCTACAGGGTACCCAAGGAAACCATTTCCCCAATTACATTTTTGCAAATAAATGTCATCTTACAATGCATGTAAATTCACATTGGGAAAAGTAGAATCCAAACCTTTGAAGGTTTCACTTCACATGTCTCCTAGAGGAAAGTGGGAGTAAAATAAAACTTCTATATATTATTTTCAAAATAGTACAGCAAATAATAGATTAAACAAAGTTGAAATGCCATCTTTTTAATAATAATATTTTCACAAATTGTTACCATCAATACAGGCCAATACAATTTTTCATATTCTTCACCCTTTGTGCAATTGATAAACATAGAAATCTGGATATAACTTTATTAAACTTGTGCAAATGCTGGTTTTACCAGTCTTAACTTCTTGTTCTATTATTAAAAATGAGGGGTCCCTTTTTGCAATAATTTTCCATTCTAACTTTTCTTGATTTTTATTGTTTCTCTTTATTTACTAAATGAATAAAACATGTTTAATTTTACTTGTATTCATTAATAAAGTTGTTGGTACATATAATACTGCAGCTAATTTACAGGTACTCCTCGACTTACGATAACAATTGAACCAAAATTTTATGTTAAGTGAGACATTTGTTAAGTGAGTTTTGCCCCATTTTACGATGTTTCTTGCCACAGTTCTTAAGTGAATCACTGCAATTGATAAGTTAGTAACCCAGTTAAGTGAATCTGGCTTCCCCATTGACTTTATTTATTTATTTATTTATTTTTACATTTATATACCGCCCCATTCCGAAGACTTTGCTTGTCAGAAGGTGGCAAAAATGATCACATGACTTTGTGACACAGCAATGGTCACAAGTATGAACTGGTTGCCAAGCATCTACATTTTGATCATATGATCATGGGGATGCTGCAAAGGTAACTATGAAAAATGTTCATGTCACTTTTTTTCACTGTCGTTATAACTTTGAATGGTCACTAAATGAACTGTTGTAAGTTTAGGACTACCTGTATAGTCTCCATACCAAAATACACTAGAGGCAGATTGTCAGTTACATTTAAAAAGCTTCAAAAAGATATATTAGTAGTACTGTTAATAGCCAGTGTTTATATACCTAGGATTGTAGAAGATTTTATACATTTATTACAAGGGGACCTAGCTACTTAGCTGCAAATACGCTATTTATAGTTATTAACATCCTAGCGCCAGTAAAATTGAAGCATTTTTGTACTGAGGAAAACATGCTTGAAGTTAAATTGAACTGAATTAATTTCAATTTCACTAAAATCAAAATGAAATCATCTCTGGACAAGATGGACCGCACATAAATTTAATGAATAAATAAATGGATGAGAAGGATGCTTGTGAGTGCAGCATCAAGGTATATCCCAATTCATATTACATCATTGCTTTACACACTGAATGAAATGACATTTAATTTTGCCAGATAGTGTTAAATTCAGTTATATACTGAAGTTATCTTTAATATTTAAAGTACAGATACTTTATTTCTTAGGATCAGCATCTGGCGTAAATCACTCTTAACATTTGCGTTAGGTGACTGTTAATGATCCTATTTAGGAGAATGGGTTCAATAACAGCAGGTGTTGTAAAAGTAATATAGTTAAAATTAAAAATTACTTAGCTTCAACATTACGGATTTGTTTCATTTTATTTATGCATTTTAGTAATACAAGTAGTCCTCAGCTTATAATAGTTCATTTAGTGACCATTCAAAGTTACAATGGCACTGAAAAAAAGTGACTTAAGACCATTTTACGAAAGTTACAGTATCCCTAGAGTGGAGTTGGAATTCCAATGTTATGTTTTTATTATGAGGCTTTCCACTTACAAAAGAATCAAATGATTATTAGCAGAAGTGAAAATCAAAATCTGACTTGAAACTGAAGTGACTTCAGTCATTGAAGAATAACACCGGATACTCAAAATTGCTGATTCCTACCAGACCCTCTTAAAAGATTTAAAGCCTTTTATAATCTTTTTTTGGAGTTCTAATTTTACAGTCTGAGTGAAATGGGTAAAAACAGTAGCAACCTTTTGTTACTTTTACTTCTATTTTAGATGTCCTAAATTCTTTGTATATTACTACAAGTTATAAACTGAGTTCAATCAGAAATCATACAAACTGAAGACTTTGATCTATTAAATTAGAAGTGATTAGTTAACTTCAAAATGTGCTCAGCTATTTCAGTTAGTTTAGATCCTTTCTTCTTCAGAAATAAACGCTCAAGCAACAGACCATAGACAAACTTTGAAGCAGAGTTATTGACCCAGATTAACCTAAAAGAGTTATCTCTAAATTATATAATGTCACAGAAAAAATACTTCAGCTCTAATTTGTTGGAAAATGACTTGGGAGAAAACATTTCAAGAGAATAAAATATGGAAATGGTTGTCATCATCCTCAGCCCAAATTAAAATTATCGTAAACTCTTGAATATATGATATATGATTACTTTTAAAATAACATGCATGAACCGAAAAAGCTCATTGGAATGGTTGTGAAGAAAATTGAACTTATATTTCACTTGTAGTGATCATGTCTGAATTTTTCTTCTAATCTGGGATATTTTGGGTTATTGATAGAACTAGAAATCAAAGAATGTTTGTCTATAATTTGATAAATATATTTTCAGGGTCTAACACTAATACATTTTTTTTAAAAAGGTATTTTTTTTAATGCAACCAGAATGTCCATAGCTAAACATTAGGAAGATAAATCTGTGATGTTGATCCTTTGATACCAAAATGTTTGGCATATCACAACAGCTGAGAAACTGTCCTACATTCTTCAGCTATGCTCTGGTCAAGTTAGAGTTAAAGCTTTCTCAAATATGTGCTTTGATTTCATATCTTATGCTGTCCAAAAGAATCATAATTGTTTTACTCAGATATATTAATGTGGGAGAAGAATATTAAGGTATAATTAATATGTAGTTGTATGAATTGTTTCTACTTCTTTTAACCCTTACTTGTATGGGTTGAATTTTATTGCACTGTTTATCATTTTTTTATTTTTTTTAGACCTAAATCTAAGAAATAAGATAGAGTTCTAATTTTTTAAAATGATATTTTTCTCCTAAATGATTGTCTGAAGACAGCATATTCAACAGCCATTCACAATAAGTCTTCAATTATTATTTTTTTAATAAGTTTTTATTTTATTTTTAATACAAACAATCTTCCATTACATGGTATGTCGTCGGTACAAATATTTTGCAGTAATAATTAAAATTACAACTGTATTCTTTATACTAGTGTTTTCTAGTTTTATCTTATTGCTAAAACATATTCATTATAACACTCATCATCTTAACATTTTTAGTTCAATTCATCTATTTTCTACTTCACTACTTTTCTTTTATCTCTAATTTTTATATTTATTCTTTAGCTATCGGTAAAATAGTTCCCATATCACATAATATTCAATTTGTTCCTTCTCTTTAATCGCAAGTGTTAATCTATTCATTTCTGCACATTCTAGTATTTTCCTG
>JANHFL010003752.1:0-13843 GCA_032468155.1 Oxyrhabdium leporinum | reverse complement strand
TCTAAACAAAACTTTTTTGAAAATGCAAACAAGCCAGGAAGATGGTTGGCATATAAACTGAAAAAGGAGAAAGAAAAGAAACTAATTCATCAATTAATAGATGATGAGGAAACTTTATCATCAAAACGAGGACAAAAAGAAAATAACTAAAAATTACTATGAAAAAGTTTTCAATTATTTGTTGGCCACAGAATGGACTTGGCCTATTCTGTAAAGCAAGAGGTATTTGCCATAGAACAGGAATTACACTGTGCAATGTTTCAAACATTGAGGTAACTTTATTAGGCTATAGTCTGTGAGACATTAGAACCCAGCAGAATTTTTTAAAATCCCTAGAGAGCTTTTTGTTTTATTTGTTTGTTTATTTATTACTCCTACAAACTATACTATAACCAGAAATCTCACCACAGCCTTCCTTAAATTGTTGATGCCGGCAGCAAGGTCTATCTGAAAAAGCAACGGACATAACTTGGATCACGAGAACTGGGGCAAACACAAGCAATTGGAATAATTCTGTTTGCCATTTTCCAAGATAATTGCAGCTCTTTCTCCTACAGTATTTCTTGTGAACCATAATACTTACCTCAAATTACAGAGGGGCTTTTTGATGTAATAAATTTGCAACCATCTCATGGAGATTTTAGGTATATGCTGTTTTGACTGAAGTTCTTTTCTTACACACACAAAGAGTTTGAAGCAGTTTTCTTTTGCTGTATCTTAACTCTAATGGTTGATCTAGATATACTGCAAAGAGCAGCACTGTAGGAAACTCCACTAAAATTTTTTTTTCCATTATTCATTTATATAAAACACCATGATGGAAAAGAATGTGGGGGACCATTTATTCTCATCCAAGCAATCAGGCCACCCCCTGTACCACAATGTTTTTTTAATCTATTGTTTGGCAATGAATAGAAGAGTCTGTTCCCTCACAGTATTTGAAAGCAATATCTTTTACTGAGATCAAACCTTCTGCGTGCTATTTTCCTGTTTTCCTTACTCAGATGTTCCGATCTAGAAAACCAGAAAAATGATGACAGTATGCTCTAGCAGGAAAAGTCAACAAAACAGCTGTGCTAGATCTGTTGAACCAAAATAGATTAGTTATCATACCTAGAGAACAAGTAGTATTCCATAAATAAGAATAAATACCATCTGGTAGCATAAAGAAATATAATTGTGAGATTTAGTGTATTTACTTCTTTTTAAAAAATGTTAGTGACTTTTTAATGTTTGTGTCTAATTACCATTCATGTAATATTTTATTTCAGATTGTGGCTGGTTTTGAAGTTTCCTTCCACAACGTCATGGTTTCTGCAGTTAAGACAACATTAGGACAAAGTAATCACAACTCTCTTCCATTTAATTAATGAATTATTGAGAACATAAAAGATGTCTAACAGTAAGAAATACTAGGCTTTGAAACCACATTAACAATTTTACTTGACAAGCTCTCAATTTAAATATAACATTATACGTATATAATGATGGCACAAACATTAAATTTTGATATCTTCCTCAACTATATGATAAACTGTATTTTTTAAAAGGTTCCCCAACTTTTTTTCTAATTTATGTTTAGTGGCTTATTTTAACTTTTAACATTCTTCCCCTTTTAAAGAGAATTTGTGCAACTCAATGGGAAAGTATCGCTTGCTCCCACACTCAGACATACTTGTTCAACTGTAGGACTAAATTACTATCAAGTGTATTTTCAGATAATATTCCTTAAATTGTTAGTACAATGATTACTGAGTTTTTTCTTGTTCTCTAAGGTTATTATTGTTAATAATGTTATTTATTTTATTTTTCTGCCCAGCACTGATATTCATAGCCAAGATTAATAAATTGCTATATAAGAACATGGCAAATAGACATACTGTGGATCTTTAAATCCCCACTTTGTTGCCAGAATAGGTACATTATTTCTTAACGCTTATGGACTAGCAGCCTGTGGATAGAAAAAATTACCAGTAACCAGATGCAAAAAGTGAGAAAGAAGTGGCTTTATTACTAATGATGTCTATGTTAGATGAGCATGACAGTCCTTATTACTATACAGAGGAGTTTCTGCAAGAATGGTTCTGAGGATAGAAAGAATAAATATACAAAATATATGAATATTAAGCATGAATATAAATTTCTGAATAAATTATATGCACAGAATGCATAGAATATCTGCATGCCAGCTGTATAAATAGATAAACCATTTTCTTCATGAAGTTCATTTGCTATTCTCTGTTAAAAATATTAAAAATGTCATGAAACTGTTTATATCACCTATTAAAAGTGAGTTCTTCAGCTGATGCAGGACAATAAATTGACAAAACATAAGCTACAAGGATCATATTCACAAATGCAACCTTCTGATTTTTTTTGTCAATACAACTGAATGTCTTGAGATTTTCAATTAAATTATATCATTCACTGCATAGTTTGTTTTTAAGTAGAGTATCTCACCTGATCATGAACATCTGTATTATTCCTTAATCAGCATAAATTCAAATATTTTGGAATCTTTGATTGTAGTTTAACCTGATAGCAATCAATACAGGTACACTTTGCCTACTCAATCAATAGAACTTATTTATAAGTAATGGTCTTTAGGGGATGGCCATCTTTGAAAGAGGCAATCTGCTTTAGGAGGCCCTGAATAAGTAATGACAGAAAGATTAAGCCTTAATCAATGTACAACCTTAGCATTTCCTCCTTTTTGTGCTGAAAAGATGAAATGTATAGGTATTGCTATAGGGAAGTTAAACTTGGCAAGAAAGAAGTAAGGGAAGGACCATTGGCCTCAATTTTTGGTGACATCTTTAATCTGTGCATACAAAAATGTAAATATCCCTTACCTCATTGACCATTGAAGAACTTGCAGGAAGCAATGGTTAGAACAGAGTTTAGAGCAACTGTGGTTCAAACTGGGAAAGGACAGTTTGAAGATTGTATTGTGTCACATTTATTGGCAAAATATACTGTGAGAAATAGAAACTGGAATTAAAATTGCAAGGAGAAAGATCAGAAACTTTAGCCATCCTGAGGGTATCTAAATAGTAATGAAGAAGACTTAAGGAGTTTCTTACTGAAGATTAAAATGAGCTTAGAAGCTGAATTCCTGCTCAATAAAATTATGAAGATGTTAGCTGGTCAATGCTAACCAGCAGTGTCTGCAGAAAGGATCAATACAGCAAGATGGTAGTTGAAACCCCACTTTTTAAAAAAATTCGTTTAATGTCAACACACAAAAAGGCTAGGGCTCTGTTTACAGCTTCCATCATGCCTTATTTTGATCCCTCCTCTCCATTGAGGCTGATGATACTAATCCAGTGCAAATAGGTGGAGAAATTGCAGGGGTAACAAACTTTATCTTCCTAGGCTACAAGACTAGACAGAGAGGGTGACAATTGCCATGAAATAGATAGCTTGGGAGACAAGAAACTAGACAAAACATTTAAGTGCAGAAATGTCTTATGAGCCAAGGCTGTAGTTGCTGTGAAATCTGGATCATCAAAAAAAGTCAAATCAGGGAAAATGCTTTTGAGTTGTGCTGGGTAAATTTATTGGACTGCAAAAAGAACAAACCATTCAAAACTAGATGAAATAAAACCACTGAAAGCACTAATACTGAAGCTAAAACTTAAATAGATGACAAGTAAATACAAAGTCATTGAAGAAAAAAACCCTGACACTTGGAAAAAATCAAAAACAGTCAAAAGGGCTGTCAGAAAACAAGGTAACTAGATATATCCTTTCAATGAAAACAGCACAAGTTTGCAAAAACTGAGAGAAGCAGTTGCTGAGAGACAATCCTCGTGAAATGATGTTCATTGGGTTTCAGAATGCCTGAATGACTAAAGAGGAATGACAAAGTTGTCACGAAGATCAGAGTTTCAGCAAGGAAACTCGTATAAATACTCTTATAACAGGAGGAATTATGACCAAGGTGGTTGCACCGTTATGATTTCTCTCTCCTACGCTCTCCATAATCATTCTCTAGATTTTTTTTTAAGCAGCTACCTCTACAGTTCAGCCCTCTCGTTCGCTAATTACATTAAGCAACGCTTGCGGTGTCTATTTGTAATTACAGTATTTATTAACTGGTCAGAAACTACTGGGGAGAAAGACCCAGTACATGGCTGGAGAGGCAGGAGCCAACTGCAAGTAAAAAAACTGATGGTCCTGAGAGGTGGCGAAAGCAACACGATTCGAGAGCAGCTCAGCTGTTAAAATATTGCAGCTCCCTTCTAGCCCTCCCCGCCTTTTTGGCTTTGCCACTGCAGCAAATCGCGAAGGGAGAGGACGTAAGGACAAGAATTGCACGGATACGAAGCGGGAGGAACGCCGCATGCAGGTCCGAGGGCCGCGCCGCTCGTCCCCTTCCCGAGCCCGAGATGCTGCATCACGACACCTGCTCATTCCCTCCGCGCTATTCTCGCTCGCCTCTTAGGTCTAACGCCGCCCCGGCCACGCCCGCCCTGCCCTGCCACGCCACGCCCCGTCCCGGTCCTCTCAAGAGCCGGAGGAAGCATCTGCTACCCCCCCTCCGCATGCGCGTTCTTTTAACTCTTCCCCCCCCTCTCCCACCCCGTGACGGCAGGGGCTGCAGCTGCCGCGGGAGGAAGAGTGTGGCCGGGTCTCGACGTCATCCTGTGCCGTGCGCGGGGTATTGAAAGGCGAATGGCAGAGAGGGCGAGAAGAGCGCGAGCGACTGTCAGCCCAGCCCGCAAAAGCAGCAGCAGCAGGAAGAAGGCGGCGCCGAGGTTTGCATCTGCTCTTCCCAGGAGAGGCGCCCGCAGATAATGGAGCGGAGGCGGTAGGAAGGTGTCGCGGTGGAGGCAGCAGCAGCAGCGGAACAAAAAGCGGAGTCACTGCGCCGTGTCTTCCCTTCGCCTCCAGCAATGTGAGGAAAGAAGTGCTGCGACCGCCGCTGCGTGACCGCTCGATCGCCGCTTTCTTCCAAGGGGGAAGGGGGCAGTGCCGCCCCCCCCGCTGGTCCTCACAATTCCGACGAGGCAGGCGACTCCCTCCACCACCGCCCGTCCTACCCCCCCCCCCTCACGTAAAGCTATGAGCCATGAAGCCGCCTGGCAGAAGTTCTCTGCGGCAGTCCTTTTCTAGCAGCTGCAGGCGCCGCCGATCCTCTAACGCTCCCTTCTCAGCCTGCCTGGCGCGGCTGCCTCTGCTCGGCTTCTTCCGCCGTTTCCTTTTGGCGTTCCTGCTGCTCTGCTGGGGACGCCCAGAGAGCTGGGGGGTCATTGCGGACACTGGTGAGTGCGGGGTGAAAATGGGCTGGAATCTCCCCTTCTTCCTCCGCAGTGTATGATGTTTGGGAAGTCAGCCCTCTTCTCCTTCGCCCTGCTATTTGCTGCCTTTCAAGTTACATGCCAATGCAGATAAATAGCAAAGCCCGTTATCTTGTTATTCTTTCTTTCCCGGTATCCTTTTGGACCCCCTCATTTCCGCCGTCATGCTAGTTTCTTCTGCTCGTGACAGACCTCATACAGCACCCGGTGTTTTGCTCCCTGTGATGAGAAGCTTTCGTGATCATTCACCACTCATAAGTATGTGCATACACCTGCTTCTACACAGATTCATTGACAGGTTTCTATCCTGAGGATAGCGTTTTGTTTGATCATCTGCAGCAAATTAACTGCAACTGAATCGTGACTGCAACTGAATTCTTCTTCCTTCTTTTCCTTGTACGTTTGGAAAAGTAGGAGAGGAAAAAAACTTCTATTCTCATGTTGAAGATTATTTATTTATTTATACACACACACACACATGTACGGTGCAAACTCAGTTATATGAGGATGGACAAGATATGATCTCAAAAGGTGCTGATGCAGCAAAATATTCTTGGCAGGTTGTCAGAATGCTCATTTTTTTGTGAATCTTATTTAAGAAATATCTAAAGTGGAGTAAGTGGGGGTTTTGTTTAGGGAAAGATTTAGAATTGAGTTGAGAACTCATACATAATATACAAATGGAAAAAGGAACTCCCTGTGAAGACAACTCTTAAGCATGAAAAAATATGTATTTTCTTCTGCATGATCTCTAGTACTTTACTGTTTATTTTGAAAGAAATCTAACTGAATTTCTTGAGATGATTTTGTATAATAACTATACTTAGAATTTGCATTCTTACGGTTTATGTGAGAAGTGGCCCTTATGTAAATGGAATTGATTGATTTTCAATGGACATATGAATTCCATTTTTGAGAAGTTTGCAGATTCACAGATTTTGATCAGTATTTCTGAGGAAAACTGACAAGAGTCATGGTATTTGGGATCTCATTAAAAGAGCTTCCATTCTGAAAAATGATTTTTTTTAACATTTAGATTATTATGTAAAAATACATTGTATTAAATACCCAATATTTTTTGTAATTCTTCTGCAATACTGCAAAATTTCATATTGCTTTCCTAAATACTAGGAATTATTTTAATAAGGCATGTTGGAGTCATTGGAATGATACTACCCTCATAAAGGAAAATTACCGGAATTTAAAGCAGCCTATGTAAAGTGTTCATTTCCTCTTTGGTTTAATGTAGACCTATCTGTTTTCCCTAGCTATCCATTGGAATGAAACTTTGGAAAAAACAGAAACAATACTGGCAAATGAGGACACTGCATTTCAACAGACTAACAATAGTAGTAGCAAAAATAACAATTACAGCAGTGCATTCCAAAAAGAAATCACATTGCCTTCAAGACTTATTTATTATTTGAACAAAGACTCTGAAAGTCCCTACTATATTTTGGATACTAGGACAAGATACCAGCAAAAACACAGTAAGGTAAGAATTTCAAAAAAGGAACATCCAGTACAGTAGCTCAAAATAGTCCTGTCCCTTGAGGGATTGTCTTACTTTAAGAATGTCTATTCAGCAGATTGGTAATACCTCTGTAATATTATTGCTGCATTGGCTTTAGGTGCCAGGAATGGCTGTCAGTTAGTTGTGAAGCTTAGTATCAGTACTGTAGATAAAACAGGAATATAACTTGAATTTCTATTATCTTTACAGGTTTAGATTTTACCCCTTCATTTTAACCAATTTACTTGAATTAGAGAAAGGGGCATGGTAAAAACTAAAAAATATCTTTTACATGATAGGTATAGGAGAACTTGATGTGTTACGGATCCAAATTCTTTATCTTTAGTAGATGTGTATATGTATGTGTACACACAAACTGCATCTTCATGTAGCTAAACTTAGTCATGGCTAAATCTTATTTAAAGCAATGACACTTAGATAAGTTATGATTCACTTGTGTCATTGCTTCAATCATATGTTTAAATGATTAACCTTAGCTGCATCAAGACCTGCAGAGTTCTCATATATATTGGATTAATATACTGATGTAAGAGTATTGCTTATAAGCTGTAAACCGCCCCGAGTCTTCGGAATGGGGCGGTATATAAATGTAAAAATAAATAAATAAAATAAAAATATATATAGCAGAAAAACAATGAGTGAACTTACTATGGGAGCAGTTTAGAAGACTGCTTAGAATTTAGTCTATTGTGATTTCATGTTATATATTAGAGTCTTGTTTTTATTGATCTCTTCCCAGAGTACTAATTATTACTAAGTACAAATGTGATTTGTCCCTCTTGTTATGATATGAGATCATGTATTGCGGTACTTTTATAGATGTTCCACTTCTTCTCTAAAGGTAGTATTTCAGTAGTCAAATAGCCATTTCTAAATGTTGTATTATATAAATATGTTACATTGTTATTGGACACAATTATGGTTAGTTTGGGATTAAAAACCCAACCAGATGCATTCTTAATAGACAGGAGATTTCTTAATTTTTTAAATAATGCTATTAATGCAAATTAAAAGGCAAGATTTTTTTAAAATAATTAATAATTTGATATGTTTTTCATTGAATCATACTTGATATTAATGCATAATTCTCGGAATAATATGGCTTATTCCAAAACTGATCTGTCCAAAGAAATGCATGACTTTGGCAAGATGGGCAGTTACAGAAAACTGTTTTTTTTTTTTTTTATTATTAATCAGTTCAGTAAGCAAAGGAGTGAAGTCTGTGTGCTACCTGACCCATTATTTTGAAGCTCAGGAGACCTTTGGCAGCTGTTTCTGATGAAACATAAGGAACAATTGTCAGATAAAGAAAACAGGGCATTCCCAGTGGTATATGCAGTATCTGTACAGGACCAACACTGGAGAACATGAAATTAATGTCTATTGATCATGTAAATATTAATGACAAATCCAGAGAGTATGCTTGAAGGACATTCTCAAAGGTCTGCTGCTTTGATCTTTCCAGATTATTTTTCTCTTCTTACTTATAGACTTTTATGTTTCAGTGAATGCAGCTCTAGAATGCAGCCTTTGGAAGTGACACTTTAGGAAACAATACAGGTAGTCCTCAAATTATAACAGTTCATTTAGTGACCATTCAAAGTTACAACAGTACTGAAAAACTGACTTCTGACCATTTTTCATAGTTACAACTTTTGCAGCATCCCCATGGTCATGGGTTCTAAACTCAGATGCTTTTCAACTGGTTCAAGTTTATGACGGATGATCAGGGTCCTCTGATCATCTTTTATGACTTCCTGACAAAGTCAGTGGGGGAGCCAGATTCAGTTAACAGCTGCAGTGATTCACTTAACAACTATCATGAAATGGGATAAAATGCACTTAACAAACGTCTCACTTAACAAGAGAAATGTTGGGCTCAATCGTGGTTGTAAGTTGAGGACTACCTGTATAAATAGAGGCGGTACAAGGCTGATTTGAACCCAGTGCCTGCACAACATGGTTGAATGTTCCTTTGAACTATGGGGGTTTGGCACAAACTTATCGCTTACTGCTATTATATTTATGTTCATAGGTGTAAAACATTATCCGAAATAAGAAAATACAGGTATTTTGTTAGCTAAAAGGTCCCACCTCTTATGAAAGATGATGATTTTGTGCAAGATATATGAACTGGCATAGCTAATTAGTAAAATTATGTAACTAAGTGCTTAGTTTTGTGGGAAAGTTATTCAGACAAGGTATAATTAATTTCTGGAATTAAACAGAAACTGTTTCTCATGTTCCTTGGTATGTACTTGGTAGCTATATTAGTGCAATTGTAGCAATTCCACCTCCTTATTCTAGTATGGTCTTTGCTGTTACTGTCCTGAAAAAAATAAGGATTACTGTGGGTAGCAGTGCTCATTTCCCAAGTTCTGTGTCCTTCCTCTACCCATCAAGGGAGGGAGACAGCTCTTTCAAGTGCTTTTTTGTATTTCAGTAATTAATTACTGCACTGAGAATATAATTGTTACTAATTCTGCCTGCATTCAGAATATAATGGTATCTAGCTTTGTCAATGCAGCTAAAAAGCTTGAAGTAATAGTTACATCTTTTAATAGCAAGTATTCCAAATGTTAATCCTTATATAGCCCAAAAAGCATTATCCATATCGAGGAATAAGTATTTGCACAAGTTTAAAGATTTTACATTAATGATTTAGGAGAAAAATGGGGCGAGGAAAGAGCAGTTCAGCGAGGATTGATCACGAGAGCCAATATAAATACAAAGAAGAAGGAAAAAAGGCATATCTGGGAAATACCCATGAAAAAGAAGACATAATACTGCAATATTTTGCTGCATTTTCCATGTTTTAACTTCATAGTCTCGCTGTATAGAAACCTTATGAATTTGTCTTGGGAAAGTTAACTAGAATAACCTCAAGATAATACTCATTATCTTGAGTTCTCTGGAGCGTAGCTTTCAATGTGGCAACTGACAGAGTATATGGTTAATGTAACCATTAAATTAATTATATGCCAAGACTTCTGTACATGGAAAGAGGATAGTATGATTAACTAAATCCTAAGAGCTTTTAGTTGAGGTAGGACAACAGGAGTCAGCCCAATGAATGATTCAGCAGAAAGTGCTTGACAGAGTTAAGCAATGCTAAATATGTGTCAGATGAAAGTTTTCTGCTAATGCAGTATTCTGGAGGAGAGTTGCCTCTTGGATGGATGGATGGATGGATGGATGGATGGATGGAAGGAAGGAAGGAAGGAAGGGAAGCCCTGCAAATTTTATTCACTAGTCATTGTTGACTATAGGGGGAAGCATTCATCTCACTGTTCCTAGGCATGATGGGTGGCTTATAAACTTAATAAACAAATTTAACAAACAAACTTCAGTTGTCATCCCATTTATATGTAACAAAAGTCTCTTTGCAGGACATCCCTTGAATGCCCTTTCTAGTTCTTGGAGGGAGCAAGGACACAGGCGTTTAGTATTGGATGTTTGCCCAAGTATAAATATACATAGACTGAAACTATTTCTCCTAACATGGAGAAATAATTCATATCATTTAGTTCTTTCTTTTTTGAGTATCAATATTTAAATAAAATCTAACACTTTGAATCACATACCTATTCTTTGTGGGCTTCTCTACTTATGTGAATGACTGTTTTAATGAGTTGTGATTTCAATCCTAAAAACAACCCATTCTCCGACCTAAATGAGGAGGAGCCAGTTGAAGTTGGAAAGGAGAGATCAGTGGAAGTTCTGGAATCACATTCCAACATCAAGCCTGAGGTGCAACATGCCAGGTAGTCCCAAAGGTGCTTTTTTTCAAGAGGCAACTGGACTTTCTGGTTTTTCTTTGAAGAAGTTTTGCTTCTTATTTAAGAAGCTTCTTCAGCTCTCAGAGCTTCTTGAAGAAGCTTCTAGGATGAAAAGCGAAATGTCTTCAAAGAAAAATCAGAAAGTCCAGTTGCCTGTTGAAAAAAGCACCTTCGGGACAACCATGACCTGGATGACTGAGAATCTCCATAGACAACATGCCACATAGGAATATGAATGGAACACTGAGAGAATCTTGAATCAAAGATTCCTGAAGAACTGAACTTCCTTCTGACTTTTGAGAGATCTGTCTTATATTTACTTGGAGGCTCACATTCCCTGATTGCTGCTTGTTACTGAGAGTCATAAGGAAGGAAAAAGATAGAGTAGTGCCAGTTCCAGATCAGATTTAATGACTCTTCATTTTTCAGGATGGATGTGGAAAATTGTAGTTTTAATAGTTTTACTTAAAAGAAATATATAAGGGATCAGTTAGACTCCATACATTGTTGGGCAAGTTGTCAGCTGAGAGTTGTCTGGAGACTTGTCCCTCTAATCTATCCAGTGGGTTCATCACAATGGGTCTGCTTGCATGCAAATTGAATCCTTGGGAACCTTAGTACTCTTTCCCTTTAAGAACCCTCTTGGCTACAATTCTGCTAATGCCCATATTACTTTAGCATCAAATATTATTTTAAAATAGAGGAAAGATATATGAAACTTTATCTGCATATAAGATGCTTAGGCATTCCTGGGTATTTCTCTGTCTTTTTAAAATGAAGTGTATTCTGTATATCATTCAGAAACTGCATAAGTACTAAACCATAGAATGTATTCATTTCTGCCTCCCTATTTTTTGGCTACTGATTTGCTGAATGAAGGATTTTAATAACGTTAAATTAAAAAATTTGCAATTTTGAAACATTGAGTTGGTTTAATAAAGATATCATCTGAAATGGTCAACATAGTCACTTCTGCTATAAAGCACATATCAAAGGGATATAAAGCTAGTGTAACTTATATGATATCAAACTAGTGTAACTTTATATGGTTAAGACTGCTTCAAAAAAGTTTAGAGGATCATTTACATGCTAAGCCATAAACTTTTGCAAACCAGACCAGCTAGATCTGTGCAATATGCTATACCCAAACCATATTTAAGGCTTAGCTGGGATGAGCATATCCAGCCACTCCCTTAAAACAGAGACCAAGAAACATTTGATACATGTTGATTAGTATTAGTATCTTAAAAAAAATCTTTTTCAGGTTGTATCCAGGTTTGTTGGAAGATAGAAACAATTTTGAGAGTTTTCACGTGTTTTTACATATATTATGTGCATACATATATAAAGAGGGAGGTTATGGAATACTAAATGTCAGGCCTCTTAGGCCATTTACGGCCTATGAATTAATCTTAGAGGACTAGTTTGGAGTTGTGATTAATACCCTGGGATAGAAACTGGGACATCATGAATTCTAGTCAGAAAACTAGCTGGGTGACCAAAGGGACAAAGAGAATATTTTGCACCAAATGAGATGTATCAAAATTTCCTATTCTTTTCTAACAATAACATCTAAGATTGACAAATCATATCAATGCTGGAAATGTCATGAAACAGAAGGAACATTTTATCATATGTGATGGACATGTAAAAAAACCCTCAAAATACTGAAAAGACACACATAATGCAGAAAATCTTGTAATTTAAATTTTAAATGAAACTATAAGTTTTCCTCCTAGGCATATATGGAGATTCTCAGTCATCCAGGTTAGGGTTGTCCCAAAGGTGCTTTTTTCAAGAGGCAACTGGACTTCCTTATTTATTTTGAAGATGTTTCGCTTCTCATCCAATAAGCTTTTTCAGCTCTGACTAGATGGTGGTGAATGGAAGGATTTATATTCCTTGCAGACAGCTGGTCATTTGCATTCTTTTAGAGAGTCATCGAGGCAACCTGGAGGTTTATCTGTGTCCTCAGGGTCACCTGAGTAGTGCAAATGGGTGTGGAGCCTTCTTGGAACTGATGAAAGGACTGTGTTGTAGACTGGAGATTGATGATGCTGTATCCCTCCCCCTCTGTTGAGAGAGGGCTGTTCAATTTTGACATAGATGGCCTTTTTGACCCCTCTTTCAAACCAATGGTCCTCTCCGTCCAAAATGTGGCATTTGCTGTCTTCAGGAGTGTGGCCTTTGTCTTTTAAATGCAGATGGACTGCTGAATCTAGTCCTGATGGGTCATGTTTGTTGTGTCATTTGTTTATGAAGTGGTTGTTTTGTTTCTCCCATGTACAGATCTGTACATGTCTCATATGTGTACTGCATAGACCATGTTGCTGTATTTGTGTCTGTGTGTTTTATCCTTGGGTTGGACAAACATCTTGGGTTTAAAGTGTGCATGTATGTTGTGGGCTGAATATCCTCCTCAGCAGTCCATCTGCATTTAAAAGACAAAGGCCACACTCCTGAAAACAGCAAATGCCACATTTTGGACAGAGAGGATCACTGGTTTGAAAGAGGGGTCAAAGAGGCAATCTATGTCAAAATTGAACAGCCCTCTCAACAGAGTGGGAGGGATATGGCATCATCTATCTCCAGTCTACAACACAGCCCTTTCATTAGTTCCAAGAAGGCTCCACACCCATTTGCACTACTTAGGTAACCCTGAGGACACAGATAAACCTCCAGGTGGCCTCAACAACTTTCTAAAAGAATACAAATAACCAGCTGTCTGCAAGGAATATAAATCCTTCCATTCAGTCAGAGCTAAAGAAACATCTTGGATGAGAAGCAAAATGTCTTCAAAGAAAAACAAGAAAGTCCAGTTGCCTCTTGAAAAAAACACATTTGGGATTTTCTTACTAGGCATAATCTCAGAAAAAAATAACAAGAAACATAGCTAAATGAGATATGTGAGAACAAATTGTGCTTAATATTGGAAGAATGATACAATTTAGACAATATCTGATTGGAACTTAGATTTAGAAAATATGCACCAGTGGCAAAACTAACAGTATACATACAAAATACAAATTGAAGTAAATTTAAGAAATAATGTTTCTCATATATCATGTAGTATGGCAAATATACTCATTTACGGTATGCCTTCTAAGATAGCCTAAATATCTACAAATATTGCAAATTACCAGATGTATAAAACTATGTATAAAACCAATAGAAAACCAAGTTCTTTTTTCTTTTTATTAATTCTCCCTCCCTCCCTCCCTCCCTCC
>JANHFL010003751.1:17891-29493 GCA_032468155.1 Oxyrhabdium leporinum | reverse complement strand
AGTATTAGATTTATATAATTTGGTTAAATGATATAAATATGATGGATAACAACTTATTTGTATTGAAGGTATGATACTCAGATACCATACTGTTCACACAATGATATGTTTGTATAAAGATTTAAAAAAAAAACTTTACAAAAAAAAGAAATGAAACAGGAAAGTTCATGCTATTTTTTAACTACTGTACAGGGAGTGGGAGGCAATTTCATGGTTTTATAATTATCTATTTAATTTAAGTGGGATATACGTCACAATGACAATAATGATGATATTCTATCTTTCATGTAGCACAGGGGTGTCAAACTCAAGACCCACAGGACCAATCTGGCACATGGGCTGCTTAGAACTGGCCTGCGAAACCATCTGAAAATATCAAAGGACCGGCCCACGGTGCCTCTGCCGGCTGAAAGTGGGCCATGGAGAGGCCACATGCAGCCCCCCCTGCAGCCCATATTCAGCTTGCAGAGTGCTACAGGAAGCCGTGAAGGCCGAAAATGGGCCATGAGGGGGCCTCATGAGGCTCCTGCATGGCCAGTTCAGCCTCCACGGCATCCTGCAGCACTCTGTTGACCAAAAGCGGGCCATGTGGGGATGTCACAACATCCCCACACGGCCCACTCTTGGCTTCCATGGCCTCCTGCAGCACTCTATTGGCCAAAAATGGGCCACAGGGGGCCTCACAAGGCTCCTGCATGGCCCATTTGGTATTCATGACCTCCTGCAGCAATCTACTAGACATAAAGGGGCCGCAGGGACCTCATGAGATCCCTGCTCATCCCATTTTTTGCCTCCATGGCATCCTGCAGTACTCTGCCAGCCAAAAATGGGCCACAGGGGGGCCTTTCAAGGCTCCTATGTGGCCTTTTTGGCTTCCATGGCCTCTTGTAGCACTCTGTTGGCCAAAATTGGGCTATGTGGGGGCATTTTGAGGTCACTTCACAGCCCATTTTTGACCTCCATGGCCTCCTGCAGCACTCTGCCGACCATTTTCACCTGGCAGAGTGCTGCAGGAGGCCGTGGGGGCTGAAAACGGGCCACGCGGGAGCCTCATTTTCACCTTGTCTTTAGCAGCATCTGCCAACCAGAACTAGGTTCCCTCAAGATTGGGTTATTTTTTCCTCCATATTTCCACCCAAATATTAACCAGGCTTAACTCTGCATAATTTCTAAATCCAGATAAGGAGAACCAGATGCTAAGTTTTGAACTACTGAGATAAGTATTGTATCTAAACCTTGAGACTCTTTCTCCTGAAACATGAAATTTTTCACGTTTGATTCATTTAACATTTGTTCTTCTTTCTCCTCCAAGATGG
This sequence comes from Oxyrhabdium leporinum, assembly GCA_032468155.1. NCBI lineage: Eukaryota > Metazoa > Chordata > Lepidosauria > Squamata > Cyclocoridae > Oxyrhabdium > Oxyrhabdium leporinum. Next base: position 28,177 of record JANHFL010003751.1, on the reverse strand, counting down.
TGCCTAAATCATTTGGCAACAGCATAATGACATAAATACAGTTGTGTCAAAACTGACTAGGCCCCAATATAGCAAGGTGTCTATATCATCTTTCAAATAATTTTCTAAATAGAAGCTCAATTTCTGTGGCCCATTTTGGCTGGCAGAGTGCTGCAGGAGGCAGCACCTTCTTCACCTTGTCTTTAGCAGCATCAGCCAACTAGAACTAGGTACCCTCCAATATCTGGATGGCTGTTGTTCAGAAGAGTCAAAAACATCTGACTATTTACCCAGGTCTTTGATGAGAGAGTGAGTCCTCTCGTATCACTGAGTTTGTCATCTTTTATCTTAATCTTTTACCTATGATTGATTTAATTGTAAACCTTTTTATTGTTGTGAGACACCCAGGGTCATTGAGAATTGGGTGGTATATCAATTTTGTAAATTATTACTAATATTAAGTCCTCTTCTAGGCCTGTATCAGATGTAGTAACAAAGATTGATAGACTGTTGGACAGACAGTTTTTAGAGATATCTGGAGAAATTGTCAATTCACTTATGCTCTGCTCCTCTCACCCAGCCTCTCCTAGCCCCTCCCAGCCACTCCTTGCCTTCCTGCCCAGGGTCCTTAGGGCCCGAACAGGAAGCAGTTGTTGGAGCTAAGCAGCAACCCATGAGAAAGAGTTGTCAAAACAGCTGGCTCAATTCAAATTGGATCTGGCTGAGAAGGAGGCTCATCAAAAGCACCTCACTGAGGACTATGAGCATAGGCTTTCCAAGCAGAGAAAGACCTGCAGGAGTGCAAGGCCAGGTGCCAGCACCTGGACACTCAGTGGGCTGAGATGGTAAGCCAGTTCCAGGCCATGATGCAGTCCCACTGGAACGAGGCCCTCCGGCTCTTCACTACCAGCAACTCTTCCCTTCAGCCTTCGCCTAAAGCGCCACACGAGGAGGCTGATGCAGACCCCAAGTCAGAATTTCTGCCCCCCTCTGACCTGCACAAAAAGATCCCTAAAGACGAGACTCTCTGCAGCAATCCTGGCATAGGCGACTGCAAGGAGCTGGTGTGGGCCAAGGTGGGAGCCGCTGCAGCCCATCCTCCAGCAGTAGAACAAACTGCAAGGGAGCTCATGGCCTGGTCATGAAAAGTCCCATGCTTCTGGGAAGATGGGGAAGAAGCTGTACAGTTTGCTGGCCTCCCACTCTCACAGCAGCAGCAGCTACCAGGGACAAAGCTTGTGGAGATAGTACCTTGGCAACTGGATTGTTTCTCTCTGACCCCCTTTCCTGTTTTGGTGACAGAGGGAGGGCCTGGAGCTACTATACAGGCAGCAAAGCTAAGTGCCTGAAGAACCCCATCCCATCACCAGGAGTCCAGGCGTCTCAGCAGGCAGTGAGCAAGGCCTCGGCTGGGCTCCTCAACAGATGAGAACTTCGCAGGGGGCCGATCAAGCACCTAGGCTGGCTACAACACAAACATTCATTCTTGGACTTATTTGAGATTCCTAGCTGCAATGGACAGCAAAGCTAGGTTAGATATCAGCGTCAATCCAGCAGACAAAACAGGAAAGGGAATTGGAGAGAAACAGTCCAGTTGCCAAGGTACTATCTCCACAAGCTTTCTCCCTAGCTGCTGCTGCTGGTGCAAGAGTGGGAGGCCAATGAACTGGAGAGCTGTCTTCCCAGGAGCATCAGACTACTCTCAACCAGGCCCTGAGCTCCCCTGAGTCCAGTTGCCAAGATGCTCTCTCCACATGCTTCCTCCCCTCGGGTGCCTTAGAGCTGCCTTGGGGTTTTGCCTCCGCAGACCTTGCTTGCTTGAAGGGGGCCAGGGCAGACAGTTATAGAAGTGCTGAGATGCTGAAATGACCTCAGTCTGGCCAGAGGGGAAAGTGTGAGAAGGCAGCAACTCTTTGGTGCAGCATAAGGAGGGAAGTGGAAGCAGGTGTCAATGTCCAAGAGTTGGAATTGCCACAAACCAGAGTTGCATGGCTCAGTCATGTGGGAGAGGGAGAGGGCCTCTTCCCAGTCTCAACTTCCTGTTCCCCTCCCACCATATTGTTGGATCCCACTTGTCCAACCAGGCTAACCTCAGAATCACAGCCTCTGTCATCTTTGGAACAATCACGAACCACATCATCTCCCAGTGCTGACCCATCTTCAGCTTCATGGGCTCAGTTAAGTGGGTAATGCCCCCCCCCCACTTAGTGAGTCATTGTCTTGCTCAAACCTCATGGCTCTGGAGAGTTTCCTCACTTGAATCCCCAGCTTTAACACTGTTAGCAGGCTAATCAGGCATTGGGTACAGCCTGAGTCTGTTAGGGCCTTACAGGGATAGTGAAGGGGCGGAAGGCTCTACTCACCATTGGGTCTCCCTCTCCCTCATCCTTGCTGTCATATGAGGGTGGTTACTGGTCCCTTTTAGCCAGAGTTCCCTCCCCCTTGGGCAGGTGAGAGGGGACCTCAATGGCCTGGCTAGCCAAGCTGGACTTCTCTGGTGCCTTCTGTGGTGGCTTTTTTGGCTTGGTCAGTGCTGGTGGCCCTGTCTTCAGCTTGGGTGCAGGCACTAGGCACTCAGTCACTCAGTGCTCCAGCTAGCCACATCAGAAGCATTGGGGGGGGGGTTCGTCTTGTGGGCACATTGGTGAGCGTGGCTAAGGCCGATCACCTCCTGGCCTATCATCTCTCTTGACTCTTCCTTGGTCTCACTTTGGGGTTGCTCTTTGGTCTGCAAGCCTTCAGCTCCACTTCTAGTGGTGTAGCAACTGGTACCATTCACATCAGGAAGTCTGGTCAGGGAAGCCCGCGTACGCTGGTCAGGGAGGCCACAGTATGTACATGCCTCATGCAGCTCTCTGTCAAGGGCCTCTTTGAAATGGTAAACAAGCTGTCATTCTGACCAGTGCTGCAGCCTCCTTGCAACTCTCTGGAACTCTCAAATGTATTCCTTCACTGGCTGTCTCCTTTGCTTTAGATCTTGTATCTCTCCCTCTGCCTGCTGGGCCTTTGCCTCATCTTCAAACCAAACCCTCAGCTCCCCCAGAAACATCCCGGCATCCCTCCACTCAGGTGCATCCTCATCAGGAAGGTGGCCATTCATTCTATCACCTCCACTTCGAGATTGGCAAATGAGCTATTGTTTTGACCAGTGTCGCAACCTCCCTGCAACTCTCTGGAACTCTTGAATGTATTCCTTCACTGGCCATCCCCTTTGGTTTAACTCTTGTTTCTCTACCTCTGCCTGCTTGGCTTTCGCCTCATCTTCAAACCTTACCCTCAGCTCCCCCAGGAACATCCATCATCCCTCAGCTTGGATGCATCATCATCCCAGTATGCCTCAGCTTGGGTGCATCCCCTTCGAGGTTGGCCGCCACTGCATTCACCATTACTCTCTGGATTGGGTAGGCTAAGCTATAATGTTCTAGGTGGCCCAGTACATGGTTGAGGAAGATTTCCAGCTTGTTGGGGTCCCCATAAAACATCAACTTCAGAGGGGGAGGCTCCATTGGGTAAGGTGTCAGTGGCCAGTATCCAGATACCACCCGAACCCCAGGGGAGGGAAGTGAACTTGGTGCCACCAGGGGATGCTGGAGAGGGGCTGCTGCAGCAGCCCGGTAGGGCTAGCCACTCTTGGTGGCCATTGTGGAGCTGGCCCTGGGCTAGGACTCACCCTTGCCGCTGCAGCTGGCAAAGCTGGGGGCTGTGCCTGGGGCTTGTGCTTGATGATGCTGCCCCCTGCCACACTGGTAAACTTTGATCCAGGCTTTCTCCAGCCGCCAGCTGAAGCTTCAGGCTGGTGAGGTGGAATCTAATGGGCAGGTTTGGGCTCCACTGACCCAGGAGCATCTGGGCTGCATGGGTGGCCACTTCCTCTGCTGCTCCCAGCCAGAGCAGCAGTTAAACCTCTTGGATACCTGTGTAGTCAAACCACTCCCTCAGTTGCTCCACCAAGGGGCTCCGAAGCACTGTCACATTCAAAACCCCTGCCAATAATTCTACTATAATTTCTGATAGGTTTTCTCCCTTCCCTTCCAGTATATTCTGAAATCTCAGATGGAAATCTGCCTTGTCCATTTCCAATTAAATTATTGACCTTTCTTTATTTTTGTCTGCTAATGTAAGTCTAATGTCAACTTCTCCCACTTTTTTTTTCTGTTCGTTCAGCTTTCTCTTCAACTTTTTGCATTTGTTGCTCATTTTTCACCATCATTTGTTGAAGATTCTCTATTTTCTTTTCTATTTTCTCTTCTACTTTGGCAAATTTCTCCCTCATTTCTTTGTGTAGGGCTTGTACCATCATTTTTAATTCTGCTTGCATCAGGCTTGTCTTCTCATGTTGTATAATAGCTTCCAGGCTGGACGTTGTGGATGGAGGGGCTGAAGATGATGTAGATGTTATTTTCTTCATTTTAAATGTTTAATTGTAATCCACCAAGAGTAAATGCTATAATTCCATTATAACCAAAAGGGGAAACGTGAGTATCCAAAAAAACTAGAAGAAAAAGAAGAGAGGAAAAAAAGAGAAAAAAAAAGGTATAAACAATAATCCAAAACCCAGTGTTTGTCAAACTTTAAAATACTTTTTATCTTCAGGGTCTTCAAACCCTAATCCGTTCAGGGAGTGAGAAAAACAAAACAAAAAACAAAATAAAACAAAGCAAAACCCCAAAACAATAAAATGTTAAATTGTATTCCAAATAGGTCCACCAAACCCCAGCATTCAACCACCGGCTATTTTATATCCAAAACCAGAGAGTTCACAGAGCAAAAGAAAAAGAAAAATGGAGTTAGAGACTTAAAACAAACGACGAGAAACAGAGAATCAGAAAAATAAAAACTTGTTTGTTATCCAGTTTCCATTTGCTTTGCCAGTTTTATTTTATTTTCAGTTCCAAGAGCTGTACTGTTTAAAGAAGAAAAAGTCTCAGTGTTCCGCTCTCTGCCTTAATTTATCAGTCAAAATAATTTCTTATCGTAGTATTCTCAGGCTTTCAAGGTTATAGTTCCCTTTTCTCTTGCCTGTAGGTGGTACTGTTGCTCTGCTTCTCCCTTTCTCTCTCCTCTGTGCTGTTTCAATGCAGGTTTAACGAGAGGAAAAAACAAAAAAAGGTGGTGGAGTGGGGGGGGGGAAACAAAAACAAAAAACTCCATACAGTTAAAAACATCCAAAATTTCTAATTTAAAAATAATAATAATATTATATTTGAATACCCAGTCCTGTTTTCTAAAGATACTCTTCCAGGAAGTTCTTTCATTCTTTTTCTGTTTTAAGTAATTAGGAACTTAAAAACTTTCCTTGCAGCTTCTTCCAGACGTGGAAGGGAAAAGTTCCACACACACCCTTTTAATCTCACTTTCTCCCAATTGTTCTCCAGAGAGCTCTTTCTTCCTTACACCAGCTTTAAAAGTTCAGAATAAAAGTCTCTCTCACCCAGATCGATCACACCATCTTTTCTTTCCTTCTTCTTCTGTCAGTGGCTGTTCTCAGCTATGGAGCAGCTCGCAATGGCTGCCTTCCAGTTGATGGGTTAAAGAGCCATGTCTGGATCACTCAGGGAGATTGCGGGCTCCCCGTGATCAACGGACTGTGCTCCTTATATTCATCGCCCCTACAAGGCAATTTAGGTCTGTATTGGACCCCGCTCCCCCACCCCAGCCTGCATTCGGCGGTCTCATGGAGGATCTGTGAGACATGCTGTATTGCTGTGATGTCAGCCCCGCCCTCTCTGACTAATCAGCTTGATGTTACTTCCAAGTCTGTTGAGAAACCAGTTCACTCTACCAGCAAATGCAAATCACTTCATAAAAAGGGGCCATTTAAGAATGACAGCTCAAAGCTATCTCACCTATTGAGCAAGTAGGTTATTTATCCTGGGAATTAATTTGAACAGGAATGCTTAGAAAAGCCAGGCCTTTACCTGTAGGGAACAACTTCAGCTCTTCTGTTTTGTCACTCTAGACCATCTGAAGCATAGCATTGTTTACATGAAAAAAAAATCAGATACTGGATATTGCCTTACCTTACAGCCGGTCATGATGTGATCTACATGGGACCCCCCAGTCACACTAAGGGGAGGATGCTATGCCCCATTTATACAGAGCCCTGGCAGATGCCGTGTGCAATGTGAATCCTATTCAGGATTGTCCATTACTAATGAGCTAGTTCAAAGCCTGGCTGGGTGTTTAGTACCCATTTGGCTTTCCACAAGGAATCGATGTTAAAGTTGTTGGGCAGATGTTGTGCAAGTGCCAATGAGGGTTTTCTGGATTTGAGTCTTCCAGCTGATAAATGAGAAAGGTCGGCAATATACCAGGAGGACTGAGTTGTTCATAGTGCAACTCATGGAATCATAGAGATGGAAGAGACTTCTAGTCATATGTCATATAAGGCTCTTGTCTTGAGCAGAGGGTTGGACTAGAAGACCTCTGAGGTCCCTTCCAGCCCTGCCATTCTATGTTCTGTGAAGAACCTGCTTGGTGCCAGCTGAGTTCTCCAGTTCCAATGAATGCTCTGGCAAAATTGCCGACATTTTGAAATTTGCACTAAAACCTCCTTGTGGGATAAAAAGTCAAGTGCTCCGGGGAGGAACACGGTTGTAATATTTTATGTTCATCATTAAGTAAAGGACTCCCATCATGCAATAGTTTCTTGTCTTCCTTTTTTTTTCTTTTTTGTCCCACATAGGCATCGTTTGCATATTTTTCTGATGATGATAGCTACCTTCTGACTCCATTTGCTTCCCCAAATGGGTTTAGGCAATCAATAAAGCAAGCTGGAAATGGTGTGGAATTATATTAGTGAAAGCCATAAAATGCATCTCTGTCAAAGGCCCGATGTGAGCGAATGGAAGCCTCCTCCAAGCTGTAGCCTAGATAACTATTGTTGCAGCATCAGGAGGCTCCCCCTTTCCCTGCGAAACGGCTAACCAGGAATGGTTGCCAGTCACCTCATGCAAAACGACTGCGCCCCAAATACCAACTCAAAGTGAACAGATGGCTTCCTTTTAGTAACCCTAATTATAAGATGGTTGATTAAATTGCTACAATAATGAAATAATGATGGAGCCACTCTGCCCCGGCCTTAGTTCCTGACCTCTGATCACTTAGAGAATCGTTGGCGCCAGACCCAAAGGCAAGCGGCAAACAGCCTGGAGATGTTGGCCACCGACTGGGGTGGCCCTTCCCTTGGGATCATCCCTGTGACTCAGCACTTGTGGAAGAAATACCGTTTTATTTCATCGTAGTTTTTATTTTAGCCCAGTTTTATTTTCCCTCTTTCGTCACCTCTCCACAAACAGGCCTAAGTGTTCTGCTGGAATTCAGATCCAAAACTACAGTCAAATGTCCCTTCTGTGGCCAAGGCAGTTCTTGCGTTGAAATGTGGCACCCTCCCTTCAGAGGGTTGTCCCAGGTTAAGAGTGGCCCAGCCCCCCTGCCACCTTTTCACAAGGTCTGCCAATGCAACTGCGTCCCTGGCTGATTTCAACGGTTGTCCCTCAGCTGCTGGTTATGCATGTTCTGTGGTGATGGCTTTTACTTTGAATGGTTGTTAGACCCCAGGGAGATGGACAGCTATATAAACTGCATAAATAAAATAAGCAACCTTTGTAATGAAATTCTAAATGGCTAAGTTAAGGGAAACCTCTCAGTTTTTCCTCTCTCTTGTGGTGTGGATCTACACATTGGGACTTGAGCTTAAATTTCTGGTCTTTTACCGAAACAGAATGAGAGGGAGAGGGAGAGGAAGGGAGGGAGGGAGGGAGGGAGAGAGGGAGAAGGAGAGAGAGAGAGAGAGAGAGAGAGAGAGAGAGAGAGAGAGAGAGAGAGAGAGAGAGAGATCTCCACTTGACTCCTGGAAGGCTAAGGAGCTAATTCAGCTTTGCACTTCTGCATGGACACCTCCTTCTCCCCCAAAGATGGAGCGAGTTCTGCTTTTTGCTTTTGTGAAAATAACTTGCAGGATTTTGTTGAATAACTTTGCCATAGCTTGAAGAGCAGAAAGCTAGAGAATGATCCCATCTCCCCAACAGGCCTCTGGCAGAGGAATCTGAGAACTTAAAAGCAACTAGTCCAATTGCAAAGTTTTTTTCTTTGGAGTGCAAGTGCTGGTAGACAAAGAAAAGAGAATTTTAATGTCCGATGTTGCAACTGAGGCTCATCAAACTTGGTGGTTTTGGGAACTACCCAAGTGATACCAGGAAGTTTGAAATTGGAGATGGCCTCCCTTTCTTCCCCCCTCTCCCCCCCCCCAGTAGGCAGGTTACTACGGGCCACACTGCTCAGCTCTTCAAGTCCTCGTCTACTCGAGTTTATCATTGGTAACTAGAAGCTGGGACCAGAGGCTCCAGAGAGATTTGTGTGACTCTTCCTTCCCATCTCTGCATATGCAGATGGGATGAGATCTGCTGATCCATTCAAAGGATTCAGCTCAGAGTTGCAGAAATGGCCCAATCCAGTAAAATCTCATCTCAAGTATTCAAGTTCAGTGCTCAGTCTGGAGCAGGAAAACGGCACTTTGTTCTTCAATCTTATATGAATACCAGAAAATGTTTATAACAACACAGTGAGAAAAATGCAGTCAAATTAGATATAAGTTCAGGGAATTTCTCAGCTACATTCCCTTCAAATCCACATTTTCTAAAAAGGGCTACTAGCTTTGTTGTTTGAGGACAGAAGTTATCCTGTGTCAGGGTAATCCATTCCAAGAATCATAGGCATATTGAAGAATTTTGTGCATGAAGAGGTTTAAGGAAGTGTTGTCCCACATACAACACACGCACGCACACATACACAGGAATGCAGTGGAATGGACGCTGAGGCAGCGCTACAAGGAATGAGCTTACTAGCAAGGTCAGCTTAAAAGTAGAGAGCAAGAGAAGTGGAGGCCCTGAGCAAAGACAATGGAGGGGGCATGGGATATCTGCCTGCCACTCAAGAATTCAGGAAATGAAGTTATTGTCTTAAATTACAGGAAACCAGATTCTGACCAAATGCTAGAAAATAACTTCTTAAGAGCAGTCGACAGAGAGACAATTATCCCTTGCACTGGATGCATTCAAGGAGATTTGGACAGCCCTCTCTGGGGTACTCCAATGTGAGTTTCTGCACTGGGTGGGAGCAGTCCTTGATGATCTCAGCAGCCCCTCCTAGCATTTATTCCAGCTGAGATGTCTGAATTATATTCTACAAGGGCCAAGGGTAGCTGTTCAACTGATGGATGATTACATGTCATCAAGTCAGTTAACTCTTAGCGACCACAAATAGAGTTTCTGCCAAGCCTGGTCTTTCAAATAATTTGAGCCTGGTTATTTGTGCCTCAAGTGAGAATTCTGGGTTGATTTTTTTTTCCCCAATGAGCCATCAGGTTGTTTCTTTGGCTTGTTCATTGTATTCTCAGGAGTCTTCTCCAACACCAAAGCCCAAAGACCTCAAAATTCTTCCTATTCTCACTTCTTAAAATTCCAGTGTTCACTTCCGTAGAATGTTACAAGGAATATCATGCACAATTCTGATCTTTTTAGGTATAGACGCATTGCGGTGTTTGGATATCTTTTCCAGGGTTCCATGGCTGCTCTATTATCTGTTGGTCTGCAACCTATTTCTTGACTGCTTGTTCCTTGACTGTTGATGGCTGATCCCAAAAGGCAGAAGTTACTCTCCACTTTGATATTTTCACTGTCGATTCTCAGGCTGGCAGTTCTACATTTTATCATTACTTTGGTCTTCTTTGTATTTTAGTTCCTTTTATCACTGTCTGGCTTGATTCTTAGACCTTGCAAACCCTTTCATTTTCAGATATCAGGATGGTGTCATCGGCATAGTGCAAGTAATTGATCCTTCTTCCTCCAGTTTTGAAACAACACTCATCTTCTTCCATTCCAGTTTCACATAAAATATGTATTCTGCATGTATAAATAAATAACTGGAAAGTACGCAACCTTGTTGCCCTCCTTTGCCAACCCGGAGCCGGTCTTTTTCGCCAAGTTTTCCTTGTACTGTGGTTTCCTGGCCTGTGTATAAGTTTTTCATGATGGCAATGAGATGTTCTGGGATTCCCATTTATCTAAGAACTTTCCACATCTTGGCATGATCAACACAATCAAAGGTTTTCTATAATCAGTGGAGTGTATACTGACTTATTTTGGTATTCCTTGGCTAAAGTACTCAACATGTCAGTTTTGGAAGCCATAATTGCGAGGCCTCTGCAAGCTGCCACAATAAAGTGTATGGGAAATAAGGGGGGTTATCTTTCTCATGTAGTTAGAAGGGATTGTAGACAAAACAACGTTCTTGGTAATTATGTCAAG
>JANHFL010003750.1:108037-118365 GCA_032468155.1 Oxyrhabdium leporinum | reverse complement strand
AACTTTTGCCATTTGTCCAATTCTATAGAATACCCAAAGTTTTTAGCCCATGCTATCATGGTTTCTTTTACTTGCTCCTCTTCCATTCTAATAGTCAATAGATAATTATATATTTTTTTAATTAGTTTCTCCTCCGGTCCCATTAAGATTTGATCCAATTCTGTTGGTTCTTTATAAAAACCATATGTTTTAGCATCTTTATAATATCTAGATTGTATCTGTACATGCGGCCACCATGTTAAATCTATCCCTAAATCTAGTCCTGTTTATTTTTCAATTCCCCCTTCTCATTCAAAATATCTTTGTATATTACAATTTTTCCCATATCCATCTCATTTGGGTGTATTAGTGCCTCCATCATGGAGAGCCAGACTGGTATTTTCAAATAATGTTTTTCCTTGATTTTTGCCCATACTGAGAACAGAGCATTTCTGATATAGTGTCTTTGAAAGTATTTGTGATTCCCGTACAATAGGAAGGCATGCTACCCCAGTTGCAAATCATGTCCCTTCAAATCATAGTCCATTTATATTAATCGATAGTAGGTTTACTTCTTCCATTGTTTCACTTATAGGTGGGGTTTGCTGTTCTAGTTGCTCTTGTTTCTCTCTGCTCCTTTGCTCTTACTCCTGCTCGTGTCTTTTGTTCAACTTCACTTTCTTCTTGTTGCTTAGTTGTAATTTCATCTGTCATTAATTCCTCTTGTCCTCTATTTCCTGCTTCCTCTCTTCTTGTTTGTTGCTCCTGTGACTTAAAGTAATAGTCATAGAATTCATATGCACTATCTAGAGAGTCCAGTCTATGTCTTTTGTCATTCCAGGAAACCAAAATTCCCTCCGGTATCAGCCATCTAAAGTTTACTTGGTGTTTAATCAACTGTCCTGTCAGGAACTGGTATTGCTTCCACTGATCTCTAACTCTTCTGGGCACTTGTTTTAAAACCACAATCTCTCTTCCCTTATAACAAGAGGGTTTCCTCTTGTTTTTTAAAGAATTTCTGCTCTTGTTGATTTTTTCATAAATTTTACATGCACCTCCCTTGGAAGTTTCTTCTTTCTAACATAGCTAGTATGAATTCTGGACACTTCATCTATCTCAGCCCTCATCTCATGTCTCGTTATCTGTAAGGTTTGAGTCAGCAACTCTATCATCAACTCAGCTAAGTTTTCCTCTTTTTCTTCCTCAATATTCTGGAACCTCAGGAAGTGTTCAGCCTTTTCCATTTACAATTGAATTACAGTTCCTTCCAGTTCTTAATTGGCCTCTGTTAGTCTCTGATTTCCTCCATTTCTTTCTCTACTTGTTCTGACTTCTCTTCAATCATTTTAATCTTTTCTTCACTTTTGGCTAGCATTTGTTAAAAACTCCCCAGTTTTTCATCCATACTTTGCATTTTCCCCTTGATCTCTCCCATCTCAGTCCTCATCTCACCCATCTGTCTTTATTTCATTATGGTTCTTAGTTACGACCTCTTGTAACGATTGGAACAATGCTTGCATATCTTTCTGAATTGTATTCATTTTTTCCTGCTGAATTAAACTTTCTATTGACCTTTGGCTTGAAGGGCTTCACGTTGCTGATGATGGGGCAGATGATGATGCCGATGCGGTTTCCCCCCCTTAATTTGGATAGATTTGAATTTGACATTTTGGACTTTATCAATATATCAGCAACTTTAGACAAGGTGCCCCACCACCCTTCAAATTTCTCCCAAATCTTCCACTCCCTCTTCATCCCCTTTTTAATATTAACCAGTAATGTTCTTTCCCCCATGATTTTTTTCCTTTCTCCATTTCAATCCTCAACTAATTTCACTATCTTTTAACTTTGATTTTAACTCTAAATTCCACACAAATTGTATCTAATGTCCAGATAGTCTCTTCAATATCCTTTTTAATTCACTTATTCTTCTTATGGGAAATAATATTTGTAATCCACAAGGCCCACAAAAATCCCAATAGTTGCAAGTCACCCCTGTTTAACAGTTCAAAAGATCTCCACTTAGCTTTAAGTTAAATACAGATTTCACGCTGTCCAACGTATTTGTAATGCACAAAGAGTCAAATAGTCTCAAGGACAAATTTCTGTGTCTTTTCCGTCTATTTCCAAGTATCCAGTGTAAACAGTTTGCAGGTTGTTTTCTGCTTGTCTCCTTTATTGCTCTTTCATCAGAGCTGTCACAGCCTTGGTCCGGTCAATTTAATGGCTGTCTTTTTCCTCCGTTAGGATGAGGAGTTTTCCGGGATCAAACAGAGAGTTTGCAGACTCCCTGTGATCAACAGAAGTTCTCCCTGTACCTCTGCCACCTATCCAAGGCGGCTTGGGTCCAATTGAATCCAATTGGACCTCCTGACAGGTAGAATATGGCGACTTAACACAGAGCCCCGTGAAAGCTCGCCATTCTTGCTGTGACGCCAGCTCCACCCCAGCTTTTGGTTTAATTTAGCTTAAAGGCATTTATGATGTTTACAAAGCTGATAATTATTTATATTTAGATTCCTTTTTTGGGTTTTTACTTATTAACTTTGTATGCCACTCAGCTCACTACTGGTATTAATTCTGTGCAGCTTACAATATCATAAAAATGGGAATATAAAACATAAAACATTTTAACATTTTGATTTGAATATATTCATGTGGAGTCCCATCAGGATTGGGATGATTTATGTCTTATAAATATTGTAAAATAAGTAAACGGTAAAAACATAGACTCAGATATTGCTTTTATTACTCAAGAGCAGAAATGGTTAAACTTGTCATTTTTAATTTGTTCATCAGCAGCAGCAGAAAGGTGAATCTAGAGCAAACTTCTGGCCATCCAATATTTTACTTGAGTTCTGTAAAGGTTGAATTAAAATAGTTGACAAAAAGTATTTAAATCAAATTGAAATATATAGCTAATGGAATGCCACTTCTGTGTCTGTTTCCTTTTTCAGAACTGAAGTGTATCCCTAGCTGATGCTGAATAAATCTCACGATGGTGGCTGAAACCTTAGGCCTGGAAAGCTCCTCAATATGGGTGCTGGCACTTTTGGGAACTTTTACAGTAACTGTTCTTGGACTGGTGTACAAACTAGGACTGATTTATCAATTCTGGCATCAGGTAAAGCCATTTTACAACAGAATTGTGAAATAAAACAGCTGGAATCATATGTATACAATATATCCTCAGTGGAGGCTGTATTCTTGAAAAAATTACTCAGATAATGAAATATTTTTAGCAGGTAGCTTTTAAGAGAAAGTAAAAAATTAAAACTATCCCTAGTTTTTATATATCTGCAGTTCATTCCTCTGGCTCTGTATTAGAGAGAATTGTGGCAGACAGATTTTTGTTGTATGACCTCTGTTAAATAGCATCAACGTGTCCTTATCCTTTCTAGGTGGACCCTAAAAGTACCCGGCATGGTGGGGAGATAGTGGCAGAGGTGCTGAAAGCTCATGGTGTGCGCTACTTGTTCACGCTGGTGGGTGGACACATCTCCCCCATTTTGGTGGCTAGTGAGAAATTGGGCATTCGTGTTGTGGACACAAGGCATGAGGTGACTGCTGTATTTGCAGCAGATGCAGTGGCCAGACTCTCAGGTATTGCTTTGTACTATTTTTTTTTCTTTGGGAGGAATATACAGACCCAATGACACTTTGTTTATTTTTTTCTGTTGCAGGAACAGTGGGAGTTGCTGCAGTGACGGCAGGACCTGGAGTAACAAATACTGTGACAGCTATGAAAAATGCCCAAATGGCAGAATCTCCCGTGTTGCTGATTGGAGGGGCAACAGGCACATTGCAGAAGGTAGGCTGATCCAGCCATAGGCCCTGAAGTTTGAAAAAAACAAGGGTGCAATTTGATAATATTGCTGATTTGTTTTGTTAGATACATAGGCTTTCTCCCACAACCTGAATTAGCTTTTGCACAGCATTTGTGTGATAAACAAGCCACTTTTTATAAATATTTGTGTACCTGATGGTAAAACCAGCTATTTCTATGTGAAATGAGTGGACTCTCAGTTTTTTCTCTCCATTCTTCCTCTTCTCAGGGCCGGGGAGCTCTCCAAGATATTGACCAATTATCTCTATTCAAGCCACTCTGCAAATTCTGTGCTTCAGTGAACACTGTCAAAGATATTGCTCCTGTGCTGCGAAAAGCAATTGCTGTTGCCCAATGTAATACTCCAGGTATGTCCTTGTTCTACAATCAAGATGGTAGGCGGGGTTTAACTAGGGCTTATTTTGGAGGTAGGGCTTATTTTAGGCACAGGCATGAAAATCAGGTGAGGGCTTGTTTTTGGGCTAGGTCGTATTTTCAGGGAAACACAGGCATATAATAGCACTGGCCTAAGACTTCCTGATATATAAATTAAACATCTTAGCAAATGGGACAGATGAAGTCTATTCCAGCAATCACTCCTACCCCTCATGAGGCTCATCATGCCGGTGTAGCTGTTTGTGGCAGGACACCATGAGGCTTGTGCTGTTGCATGTGTGAGCGGCGGCACTGCTGTAACGAGCCTTGTGTCTTGCTGTGAGCGGTGGCACAGCCATGATGAGCCTCATGGCAGTATCGCCACTCACACGCAATGCCACAACAAGCCTTGCAGCATCCTGCCGCAAGCGGCTGTACCGCTGCACTGAACCTCGAAGTGTCCCGTCACAAGCGGCTGCACCAGCACAACAAGCCTTGTGGCGTCCTTCCGCTTGCAACTGCACTGGCACAACGAGCCTTGCAGCATCCTGCAAAGCTGCAGCTGTGGCTCTAACCGTGCTTGTTTGCTGGCCTCGAGAATGCTCAGCGAGTGCCAGCAATGCCTTTTGCGGGAGCAGAGGCTAAAGCTGAAGTGCTGTTTTCGGCTTCTTTGGGATGCTGAGCTATCCTGAAGGATAGGTGTCAGGATAATGATGATTTAGTAGTTGACCAGCTGCTGTAATGTTGTAATGCTGTAATACTGTAATGATGTAATTATGATGCAATGGTAGCAATGAATCAGCAGTGTTATTTGACTGCTACCACTTTAAGAGGCTGTCCTATAAGGGAGACCCTGTCAGGGTGTATTTCTCTCCATGTGTGCTTCTGTGATGTAGCTGATTACTGATTGCTGTTTGTTCAAGGCCTGTATGAAAGTACTTGTATGTATATATAGGGATAAAACCACTATATGTAAATACAAACCTGCGTGCTGTATTTGCTCACCTAGTCACAATGTGTGCACTCTGACAATAGGGGAAAAAATTAAGACATCCCCTGAAAATAAGCCCTGGTGCTTATTTCGTAGGTCAAAAGAAAATAAGACTAGGTCTTATTTTCAGGGAAACACGATCCAAGCTAAAACAAAGTAAAATTTCAAGAACTTACCCATAGCAACTTGGAGACGCTTTGAAGAGAAATATTTTTTTTATTTTAGCATAACACTTTTTATTTCTGAATAGTGCCCATTCCCAGCAGAGTGATTGCCCAACTTTTGAAAAACAACTGGGTCTGGGGATTGCAGCACACCTCTCACACTTCTCCTTGGTTCTTAATCTTTCCATTTAATCCTCAGAAGTAGATTCTCAACAAGTCTGACGACATTATTTGTGTATTTAGGAGGAAATTACCTTTCTTTGGTACATTGAAGTTTGGTTTCAAGACAGTCTTCCCTCCCTTCTGTTCTAAAATTGCTTCAGTAGTTTTATGCCATGCCTTAGAAGATCAGATACAGAGAAATGCCATAACTACCCAGCAGAGAATTCCTACTTTCAAAACTAACGTTTCTGTAATTTCTTGGATTTGGAGGTATTGGGAAACTACTGTCTGGTCTCCAGCCTTTAAGCATTTATAAAATTGGTGAAGATTGTCCAATGGAAGACAGACCAAGTGTTTTGGCAGTTATATGTTATATGTTAAGAATGGTCATGATTTTTGCAGGAAGATAAAAGTTGAAAAGAGTTGTCAGCCCCGGATCCATCTTGATTCAGATTCCAGGCTGCCACAATGGGATGGGCAGGAGTGGGAACAGGAGAGTAGCTAAGGGAGTATAGCCACAACAACATTCTTTTGCCAGAGATCAAGGACAAGCAGCTGGCACCTGGAGGGGAGTGACTAGAATTTGGCAGCAGCTGAGATAGGTTGATTGGCTAATGTGATGTAATGTCTAATAAATTCTTACTTTGGTGGACTTTGTTTTGGAATTCTGAATTGTCTGGAGAGTTTACTTGGAACGCTGACATTAACCTGAATCTTAATCTAAAGAAAATTCCAGCAACTTCTTGCAAAAATGGTGCCGCTGTCTGGGGTTCTGAGCTCCGAATGCCGCCCAATCTAACGGGGGCGTAAAGACTCAGGAAAGATGGAGGAGCAGGGAACAGATACCAGATACACTTCAGAGGACATTTGCGGAACCCTTCAGCTACTGCGGTAGCCGAAGCAGAGGCAGTGGAGGCCAAACTCCGGAGGGGTGCCCAACCCAAGGAGCCGATCCTATGGCAGTCCCAGCCAGCCGGACCAGCTGCACAGCTAGAGTTGGTAATTCCAGGACCTCCAGGGGTGTCAGGACAACCCGAGCAAGTGGCAGTCTTCGAGTGGAGACCATCGAAACCCCTGGAGATTAGCGAGTCCAGAGAATGGAGATTCCAACCATCGTCATGGAGCTAGTCACTGGCCGGGCTACCCAACAAGTTCAATCAGCTGAGTATGAGGCCCACAGCTCAAATGTCCCCACACCCAATCCAGCCTGGTTGGATTCTGACCCAAACCTGCATTCAACTTTCTGGGGTCTGGGAGCACGGCAGTCCAAAACGGCTTCAGCTTCATTCCACTCGGCACTGGCTGGACCAAGGCTCAGCCTCCCACTTCAGACCCTATCCATCGGAGCAGCAGCCCAGCAGGTTGCTGCAGGTTGCTGACGCCCTAGACCCCTGGGCCTCTCGAGCCTAGGCACTAGGGGAGGAACGGGAGGACTACCCAGGCCTGCCTGTCACCTCCCACCAGCAACTCCCAGACTGCCGTCCGCCGACCAAATTCCGCCTGGGTGGGCCTTTTACCCAGGCTAGGGGTGGATCGAGTACCCGTGGATGCCGTCTCCCATCCCACCACTGATCCCGCCGAATGCAGCTACCCCCCTGCAATTGGCTACCTTTAGGCACCCCAGGAAAACTGGCCTATTTCCTAAACCGAATCTGGGCTCACATTGATCGATATGGGGCTCAATACCAGTCAGACCAGGACATGATCTTGGTCATTGCAGATAATATGAGATAAGGGGAAGCAGCAGAATGGATTTCTCAGCTCCAAGATGAAGGAGCCCCTGATGGAAGATGTGACCAAGTTAGTGCAGTCCCTAAGGGCCCAATTTGAGGACACGGCTAACTGAGAGGAAGCTGAAGTGGAAATCAAGGGACTGAAGCAGCACGGTCGACCCCCCCAAGGAGTTTGGGTGGGAGTTTAGAAGAGTGGATGGGAAATTACGAGGCCGGCCTGAGCGACACTTCATCCACTACTTTAAAGAAGCCCTGGATCAAGACCTTAGGCAAGCATGTGCCTTCACGGGGGTGCCCGACTGGATCCAAGACTGTACTGGATGGTGGTGACTATGGACTTAGAAATTCACCTCCATCGGAGATCTGCACCAGAGAAAACCCCTAAGCGGCAGTTGGGATGCAGGCCAGCCGGCAAGCCGCCAGTAGAGGCAAGACCAACAGCAAATCCCAGAGCCAAGTGCTTTAGATGTGGTCAGCAGGGCCACCAAGCCTCAGAATGCCTCACTCCAGCCCCTATTTCCCAGGCGCGAACGCCAACGGCCGCCAAGTTGAAGAAAACTCCCCAAAAGCTTCCAGACAAGGGGAGGTTCTCTCGGCAAGCCGTGGAGTCCCCCCCCCCTGCAATCTGATGAAGGGGGAACTCTGGCTCCAGAGATTATTGACTCCAGCGGGAGTGGCGATGAGGACCTGATGGTAAGTGAAGCCATCCGCTCTTTCACCATAAAATCTTGCATAGTAGTGCCCTGGACAGGAGCCCATGGAGAGCTAGAGGCTATAATAGACACCAGTTGTACTGGGTGCTTAATCAGCTCCCAGACTGCGAAATTTAGAAATAAAAATGAGAACTATGAGCCACCCTATCTGCTTTGAACAAGTAGATGGTTTGCTTATTGGTGGAGAGCCAGCGACTTTGGTCACCGAACCGGTAAGGCTGGAGATGGGGCAGCACTGAGAAATGATACTTTTAGTGGTCCCCTCAAAAATGACCGAGGCACTCATCCTCGGCTTGGCTTGGCTAGACAAATGGGCCACCACCATTACATGGGAAGACGGCTATCATAAGATAAGGATAGGCATCGGCCCGTTGCCACCCCTCCCGCAATCTGAGAACTGGCCATCTTTGGGACCCAGCAATCACAGCTAGAAGGAGGGAATAGCCTCCACGATGAAGTGCCGCCGGGTTGCCCGCATATACCCAAAGAGTACCAAGATTTAAGGGAAGTCTTTAGCAAAGATGAGTACAATGTACTCCCCCCACTGACCCGCCGATTGCATGATAGAATTCATCCCAGAGGCAAAACTACCAAAGCCAAAGATGTACTCAATGATCCCTAAAGAAATGGATGAATTGAGGAAGTACATTGATGCCAACTTAGCAATCCAGCCCACCAAATCTGGGGGTCACAGCCCCCGTATTGTTTAAAGAAAAAAAGGGATAAATTTTCATGGGATAAACGCTGTTTGCGTACAGAACACTTACCCCCTCCCCCTCATGAAGGACATGCTCAACCATCTGGCAAGGGGAAAAGTGTTTACAAAGCTAGACCTTTGAGAAGCATACTACCACATGTGGATAAAAGAGGATGAATGGAAAACAGCATTCAATTGCCCGTTAGGGAGCTTCCAGTTTAAAGTCATGCCATTTGGGCTACAGGGAGCTCCCACAGTGTTTATGCAACTCATTAACAAGGTGCTGCACGAACACCTATACAAGAGAGTTCTGGTTTATCAGGACGATATTCTTATCTTCAGTGAGACAATGGAGGAACATGTCAAGCTAGTGCAACAAGTATTGAAAAAACTCGTAAATGCTAAGCTTTATACCAAGCTGTCTAAGTGCGAGTTCCACAAGACCTCCCTAGACTATCTGGGCTACCGAGCGTCAAGTGAGGGAATTGAAATGGACCCAAGCAAAGTTAAATTCATACTGGATTGGAAACCTCCTCAAACCCAGAAACAACTTCAAAGCTTCCTGAGGTTTGCAAACTTTTACCGGCAGTTCATTCCCGCGTTCGCTGAGATAGCCCTGCCGCTTACAGAACTATTAAAAACAAGGGGGACTGACCCCAAACCCAAACCCAACCAACCTCTGAACTGGACACTTGAATGTCAACGAGCCTTTGAAGAGTTGAAGGGACTGTTTTCCAAAGACCAATCCTGTGACACCCTGACCCCGAACAGCCACTTGTAGTGCAAGCTGATGTCAACTGCAACACTGTGCTTATGTGTCCAAAAAGCTCACTGGCACCGAGAGGCGATGGGCATATGGAAGAAAGAGGCCTTTGCGATCAGGGCCCTCCTGTCTTGGAGGCATTTCTTAGAGGGCAGCAAAGTGCCTTTCAGTCTGGACTGACCACAAAAACCTAAAGGCACTGCAGAACCCGAGGAAGCTGTCCCCCAAGCAATTCCGCTGGGCGCAATACTTTAAATGCTTCAACTTTGAGCTGAAGCACATCCCAGGAGAGAAGAATTGGCTGATGCTTTGTCAAGAAAGCCTCAATTCAACAGCTGACAGGAGGAAGTAGTACATGCAGTCGTACCTCAGCCTCAGCAAGCTGCTTGTCACTACCCAAAGCCTAACCAGGAGTCAAGACGACCACACGGGAGACCCAATCACTGCAGCACTGAAGACTGCGCTCCCTGCTGACTCATGGCTAAAAGACAACCCCAATATCCTAACACTATGTGATGGATTAGCTTGGAAAGGAACTAAGCTGTACGTCCCTGCCAGCCTGAGATTGAAAGTATTGCAATGCAGTCATGACTCCCGGTTGGCTGGTCACTTTGGATTTCTAAAGACGCTTCACTTAGCGAGGAGGCACTTTTGGTGGCCAAAAATGAAGTCAGATGTGGAGGACTATGTAAAAAGCTGTTCCATGTGCACTGCTATGAAAACACAACCAGGAAAGCCACATGGTCTGCTCCAACCTGTAGCTGTCCCCAGCCGACCATGGGTGAGATAGACATGGATTTTATAGTTGAACTTCCAGAGAGCGGTGGAAACCGAGGTGAAATCTAGCTGGTTTGCACCGGTTTGGGCGAACTGGTAGGGAAAATTTTGATTGGTTCGGAGAACCGGCAAATATCACCTCTGGCTG
>JANHFL010003750.1:92498-106412 GCA_032468155.1 Oxyrhabdium leporinum | reverse complement strand
TTCCGTCTTCTGTCTTGGCGCTCTCTGTTCCAGGTGCTTCACATTACGCCCTTGACATTCCTAGATAAGATATTGTTGTGACTATAACCCCCTTGCTTCCCATGAGAAAAATTCTAATCTTAATGATGTGGCAGCCTGCAGAGGCCCCAGTATTTTGCTTCCAAGGCTGACATCTATACGCTGCTTTATCATTCTTTCCAACCAAATATGTATTTTTATCCAATTATTTGTTGGCTTTTGGGCATGTCCACCACATGGTAATATAAACCAGGTATCTGGTTGCACTTCCAACATTTAGCGGAATTTCAAAAAAAAATTCAAAAAAAAGTTGTTTAACACTTGTTTTTTTGTGCCAGTTCATCTTTTTCCAATAGGTTCATTTTATGCTTTATTAGGTCTATTTGATTTTTCAACTTCTTTTTTGTGGTTCTTTCTATAGTTCTAATTCTAACCTTTTATGTTCCTCTAACGTTTTTTTAATTTTATTTCTTCTTGTTTTTCTTCCCCATGTAAGTTATGACTAATCCCCGGGTATACGCTTTAGCAGATCCCATACAGTTTGCAAGGAAGTATCTTCTTTCCTGGTCTCTTTTTTAAAAAAAAGTCCAGTTCTTTTTCTATACTTTGTATAAATTCCTTATCTTGCAGTATTGCTTGGTTCAGTGTCCATCTCCATTTTCTTTTTAGTCCTTTCCATACAGCTTTTACTGGATTATGATCTGCCCAAACATTGAGTTCTATTTTTATCTCTTGTACACATATATAAGTCTAATTAATTAAATGAAAATATTCTCAATTCTGATGACATCCATACCATATCTATTCTTGACCAAGATTTATTTCTATTTGAATAAAATGAGTACTGATTTTTCTTGGGATGTGTTTCTCTCCATACATCTTGGGTTCCTATTTCTTCCATCACTTTAAAAAAAGTTTTAGGGAGTGTTTTCCTAGCTTTTTTACCTGTTTTACTACTCTTATAATCAAGTTCTGTATCTACAATTGCCAATGCAATTGCCACACAAATATTTTCGTATTCCAATTCTATAATTTTCTTATGGAATTTTCCATAAAACTCTTCTTGTTTATTATTAGGTGCATATGTCGCTATCAACAGCATCTGTTTATAGTTCATTGTTATCTCCACCATCAATATTCTGCATCTTCATCTGCAAAAATTTGTCTAGTATTTATTGTTTCTTTAATATATAGAGCCACACCCCTTTTCTTTTGCTGTGCTAATGAAAAATATAATTTCCCAATTTTGGGATATTCCAATAATTTACTATGTTGTTTTTTGATGTGGACCTCTTGAAGATAAATCAAATCTAGTTTTAATTTTTCTAATTTATTAAAAATCCTTTTTCTTTTCATGGGTGACTTCAGTCCATTTATGTTGATTGACAATAGTTTTATTTCTTCTTCCATTGTTTACCTGTAGATAGGTTTTGTTGTTCTAGTTGATCTTACTTCTCTCTGTTCTTTTACTTTTGTTCCCTTCTTTCCTTTTGCACTGTTTCTTTTTCTTCTTGTGTGTGCTTCACTCTCCTAACAATTCCTCTTGTTTTTTTGTCTTCTATTTCCTTGACTGTCCAGTCTCTTTTTAAAAGCCTCCAGTAATGGAGAATCCACAATTTCTGAAGACAATCTGTTCCCCTGGTTTATTGTTTTCACTGTCAGGAAATTTCTCCTAAGTTTTAGGTTTCTTCTCTCCTTGGTTATTTTCCAACCATTGCTTCTTGTCTTGCCTACTGGTGCTTTGGAAAATAATCCCACCCCCTCTTTTTTGTGGCAGCCACCCAAATTTTAGAACACCGCTATCCTGTCACTCCTCATGCTTCTTTCCATTAGACTAGCCATACATAATTCCTGCAATTGTTCTTCATGTGTTTTAGCCTCCAGCTAGCTAATTATCATTGTTGCTCTTCTCTGCACTCTTTCCAGAGGCTCAATATCTTTTTTATATTGTGATGACCAAAACTGGACACATTATTCCAAGTGTGATCTTACCAAGGCCTTATAAGGCAATACTAATATTTCATGTGATCTTGATTGTATCCCTCTGTTAATGCAACCTAGGATTGCATTGCCTTTTTTGGCAGCTGCAGCACACTGCTGGCTCATATTTAAGTGATTGTCTACTAGGACTCCAAGATCCCTCTCACAGTTACTGGTTTCTGCCAACTTTTACCTAATCTGCACCTGAACATTTGGTTTTTCTCACCTAAGTGAAAAACCTTATTTTTCTCTACGTTGAATTTCATTTTGTTAGATAGGGCCTAGTGTTCAAGTCTGTTGAGAACCTTCTGGATATTGAGCCTATCTTCTGGGGTGTTAACTATTCCTTCCAGCTTGGTGTCATCTGCAAATTTGATGATTTCCCCTTCTATTCCCTCATGTAAATTGTTTATGAGGATATTGAGGCGTACTGGGCCTAAGACAGAGCCTTGAGATACCCCACTGCTTACATCCCTCCATGTAGATGTAGTTCCATTAAGTTGTGTGTGGTTTTTCAGCCAGTTTCAAATCCATCTAGTAGTGACGCTGTCTATCCCATATTTTTCTAGCTTACCAAGTAGTAGTTTGTGGTCTTCTTTGTCAAATGTACTGAAATCCAAGTATACTATGTGCACGCTATTTTACTGGTCCACTAATTTAGTAACTTTGTCAAAGAATGAAATAAGATTTATTTGGCATGATCTGTTTTTGACAAACCCATGTTGGCTTCTAGTTATAACTTTGCTTGCTTCTTGGTCATCTTTTCAGGATCTTTCCAGGTATTGATGTCAGACTGATTTGTCTCTAGTTTCCTGGATCTGTTTTCTTTCCCTTTTTTGAAGATGGGAACCATAGGTGTTCTCTTACCATTTTGTTGCCTATTTTAATTTGAATTCCTAGTCTGTCTTTTTTTATGGTTCTGTTTTTCATAGGTTGGGCCATTTTTTCTTTTTGTGTGAAGACAGATGTGAAGAAAGAATTAAGCAGCTCTGCTTTCTCCCTGCTGGCAGTAACAACTTTGCCATTACTGGACCATTTGACTTTTTTCTTATTTTTTATGTATTGAAAGAAACTTTTTAAAATTATTTTTAACATTTGTTGCAAGTCATTCTGAGCCTTAGCTTTCCTGACTTCATCTTTGCAGATTCAGGCTATCTGCTGATATATTAGTATTCTGCCTTAGTTGCATGTCTGTCTTTTCATTTTTTATAATCCTTTTTGTCGTTTCGTTTATCAGAGTTCTTTATGAAACCGTGCTGGTTTCTTTTTGGATTTCTTATTTTTCTTTTTCAGTGGTATTGTGCTGAAATGAGTTTGTATCAACATATTGTTCAGTATTTCTCAAGCTTCTTGAGTTGTTTTCCCATTTAAGATTTTCATCCATGGAATCCTTCCTAAACTCTCTCAGAGCGGAGAGGAGAGCAATGCAGGACTGAGGGGTAGCAATCTAGGAGAAAAAGGAGGAATTAACAAGCCCCTCCATGGTTGGGATATAAAGAGGAGGGGTGTGGGAGGCGTGGTTGTTGGAGACATCCGTTCATGCTTCAGAAGAGTTTCCTCTGGCGGATTCCTTGCCAGGATTTCCTTGCCACTAACCAGGTTGGTCAGGACTCTTTGTGTTGGGATTGAAGTGGTAATTGAGGCTCCCTGTGAGGAACTCAGACTGTTACGGCTTGTGAATCACCTACGGATGTGTGACCTGGAGCTTTGTCAGTGAATGCTGTGAATTTCTGCCTTTCTAAATAAAAAGGGTTTTTTCCTCACGAGTAGGCTCTTGAGTGAGGCTCGTGAAGCCTGGGTCAGAACAAGTTTTACACTAGTGGTGCTAAGAAATTTTTTTGCCTATTTTGGTTCCTTGCAAGCCTTTCCTCCCCAGCCAGCATAAATCAGTAGTGATTTACCCTCACTGGGAAGGAAAGGATTGCCATGGAAGCAAGAGATGGGATTTCTTCTTTGCTCTACTAGCATAAAGCTAGCGCTGGCAGTGCTAAGAAGAAATCATACCTATTTTGGATTCCTTGCAAGCCTTTCCACTCCAGCCAGCATAGCCATAATTTCTTTTTAGTGCCACTACCATAAAACTAGTGCTGGGGGAGCTTTACAAAGGGGGAGTATTTAAATCAAAATCTTTCTCATTTCAAACATACATTTACCTTTCGTACCTCTTCCGCTGTGTCCTTTCATTCAAATTCTTTGTACTGTATTCAACTTACGTTCAAAATATTGCATGTGATAGAATAATTATCAACAGAACACTCCAAAAATAAAAGTAAACCAGTCAATGACAGGTAAGATGTGTCAGCGTGTAAGAAATTATGAGCTGGGATAGCCATAACAAGAAGTCAGCCAACAGGAACTGTTTGGTGACTAAGAAACAGGTTCTGTTGTGAGCCATGTGAGATAGCTCGGAGCCTGGGTGTGGCTTAGCTTAACTGATCTGTATGTATATATATATAAGAGTTGGTTTGTCCTTGCAATCTTTGCTTCTGTGATTATGACTTCTGGATTCTGAGTTCTGGTTCTGGCTTCTGCCTGGGTATTGTATACATGCATCATACTTTATATTATTGTATATAAAGAAGTTTCTTCTATAAATGAATCCTCCTGAATTATTGACTTGCGTGCTGGTTGGATTGCTGCAAACTCTGACAAGATATCTATATTATATAACAATCGATTGAGCAGCTTTTAATATTTTTTGATTGGGGCCTCTTTCTCTTCTCCTGCCCCCCAGCATTTTTAAGTCATGAGATTCAGCAATTTGTTGACCCAGTTCCATATACCAACGAGGGTTGTACTAGTTTATCTACTGTTATTAAGTTCTTTAGCATTTTTGGTAGTTGGTAAGTACTACAAATTAGGGCATAAAAAAAATCACAGGAGTCTTCAGTTTCTATGGTTTTGGCCACATCCTCTTGTATCATGCAGCCATAAGAATGGCCATGGTTTTGTTTCAGTACCTGTATTCTCTCTTGTCTACTAGGTTTCTGCACAATTATTTGAGAAACCTATTTGCTGGAGCTTGGGAAACACAAGACCTTTCACCTCTACCAGTGAACATGCCAGAAGCCACAGAGGCACAGGTGAGACTTCCTTTTTAAGCAAATATTTTCAGATTCCAGTCAAACTCATCAAAGTCAAAGAGGGGGTATTGGAAACATTATTTGTTAATATTTTGTTTTGCTTGTCATCAAAATATCTGCTTGTATGTTCTGCTTTCCTATCATTCTAGCATTTAATGTCTTCTTTGAGATTGCAAACTAATAAAAGGGAATGAAGTTAAGGCAGAAAATATAGTTTCCATTATTAGCAGTAAAGCCTTGGGATTACTATCACTTTCATTGCTTCCATTATGCATCACTGTGTCCACATAAACAATTAATACTAGTTAGGTTGCTGCTCTGAATCATTGACTTTTGCTGTGAACAATTTTTCCTGGACATACTTCTGTGCAGGTGCAGCAGTGTGTGGAGCTGATCAGCAGGGCTAGGAAGCCAGTCATATTGCTTGGCAGTCAAGTGACCCTCCCTCCAATCCCAGCAAACAAGCTTAGGTAAGATATGCTGCCTGCCCTAGACTGAGATTCCTTTTATAATATTGATGTACTATTAGACTACCACTGACTCTGAGGCACCAATATCTTTGCTCAATAGAATTAATCCATTGATGGGAAAGAGGAACTACAGGATCTGTGACAAGCATGTGTTCAGATGTATAGGCAGAAGTGAGAAGAGATAATATAGATATCTGAACTGTTCCTCCCCCTGCATATTCTTACAGAGAAGCTTTAGAAGAACTCAGGATTCCATGTTTCCTAGGAGGCATGGCCCGGGGCATGCTGGGAAAGAACAGTCCATTGCACATTCGTCAAAACCGGCGTGAAGCTCTCAAGAAGGCAGATCTGGTTATTCTGGCAGGTAGCTCAGCTGAGAGTTTTGTACTGTTTTTTTGCTGAAGAAGACCTTCAGAAAAACATTCGGCTAATCTTGGGAAATTGGGAAGTTAGCAGATATTTTTGTTAGTAATGATGATTGTCTAACAATTGTCTTGTGTTCATAGCTTCTGTTTTCCTTTTCAGGCACCGTCTGTGATTTTCGCCTGTCATATGGACGCACCTTGAGTAAGCACAGCAAAATCATTGCTGTTAACAGGAATCAGAAGCAACTGTTTAAAAATGCAGGTTTTCACTGGACACCGAATATAGCCATAAAAGGTGAGGAGCTTGTTCAAGGCAACAATAAGAGAGGTGTGAGCAACATTTCCTAGGGGTTTGGTATAGTGAGAAAAGACGACAATAACAAGATGATGCTTAATGCACCCATTGTTAATACCGGTGATCAGAGAAAGAGGATCATTGGAAGAGGGTGCATACCACCTTCAATTATGTTTTACACAGGGGATGCTGCATTGTTCCTTGTGTGCTTAAACCAAAAGCTGAAAGGCTATTCATGTCCTCAGGATTGGGTAATAAGTTTGAAGGAGGCTGATCAGAGGAAGGAGAAAACAAACAGGTAATAATAAATGGTACTCTTTGTATGTGTTCAAATGTAGTGCAAGGCTTGCAGATACTTCTTATTTGCTCTATTCTTAAATAATACTTTGCTATATCAAAAGTATGGCTATCTACTGGTATGTCTCAAATCAGTTTGTGATCTCCAGAGAGAAGGCAGAAGAACCGACAGAACAGCATCTTAACCCACTGAAGCTCTTGCATCATGTAGATTACTTGCTTCCCGAAGACAGTCTACTAGTTGCAGATGGAGGTGATTTTGTAGCAAGTGCTGCCTATATTATAAAGCCAAGGGGACCACTATCTTGGCTGGATCCAGGTATGAGCTAAAGCAGTAGTCTAGACTTCATTGTTTTTCATGATGTAGCATGGGGTGATACTTCATAACACAGCCTTCTACTTTGTATTCAGCTGCCTTTGAAACAGGAGACATGCTCCATCCTAGAAAATATCCAAAAATATACTTTTGGTTTCCAAATGTGCATCCAATTCTCACTCAGTAAAACTGCCCAACCCACAGCAGTGTTTATCCCCCAGGTAGTATCAGATGAAGTTTGGGCTCTTCCTCTTCGCTGCATTACCACATGGATCAAAGAAATAGACAACACAAAAGAGAGCAAAAACATTACACTAGAGTGTCAATAAAGAATCAGTCCTCAAATTATTTTTAGTCTGAATAATGTGAGTAGTATAAAATAAACTTTCTTCAATGATCTTAAGCAATTCTACAATTCTAGCATTCTTTTCCTTATCTTTCATCATATTTTTACCAGTTCAGGGAGTATATTTCCTTAATTAGTAATTAATTTATGGCTTGACTAAACTATGGGTAAAACAGGCTAGGTTTTTAGTACAATAAATAAACTCCAGTATGCATCTTGTCCTGTTATAGAGACATGAATTAGTTTGTTGATTTGTTTTAATCTATATGTATCCTTCCTTTCTGTGCTCTGTGTAACATACCAATTATGATAGATTAATATCTGAAAAAGCTGAAAAAGATACAGTATGTACAGTATGTAAAGATACAGTATGTAGTAAACAATCATAAACAGATGAAATGCACTTCTTTTTAGAAAGTCAAGGAATTATTTGGGAATCGGTACACACAACCTGTGGAGTTTCTTTAATCATGATTTCTTTGTTTCATCTTATTGCAGGGGCTTTTGGAACTTTGGGAGTTGGGGGTGGATTTGCCTTAGGAGCGAAGCTCTGCAGGCCAGACTCAGAGGTTAGTATATTGTAGAGGGAAACTTAAGTGTGGAAGCTAAGTCATGGAAAAGCAAATAAGAGGCTAGGTCCGTTCTACAGCATCTTTTTTTAGCTGCTAACTCTTCCATCTTTTTTTAATTGTTAACAGGTGTGGATCTTATATGGAGATGGCTCTCTTGGATTTAGCATTATGGAATTTGATACTTTTGTGCGACACAGGGTAACTATCAGCTTGCCCAGTTTCTAGGAGGTTTAGGATGACTTGACACCACTAGCTTGGCGCAGCCAGCTTTGGAAGGCCTTCTCGCCGCCGCCAAGTCCCCTCTGCCAACTTCCTGCTGCCGTCTCATTGCAGGACATCTCAACACTGGAAATTAGCTGCGGGGACAACTCGCTGTGGGTACTGGATGGAGAGCTGGGCGGGTGGCAAGTGAGCAAGCTGTCAAGGGGAAAGTGATGGGCGGGACAGCACCAATATGGGAATTGAGTGGCCAAGTCAGAGGGCAGTGGCAGTAGGTTGGCTCCAGCCCAAACACCGAATGAGCAGTTTGGCTGTGGTGGCAGCCAGGACTTCCCATTTTGTGGAGTGGAGAGTGGTGTGGGAGGCAATGGCGTGGAGGCAACAGTGGGGGTGGGGTGTTAAAATGGGAAGCCCACTCCACCACTCTACAAGTTTTTTTAAAAAAAGACACACTGTCAAGATGGCCACGGCCATCTGGCCATGTCCCCCCCCCCCCAGGTCAAACACAACTCTGATGCCGCCCTCAATGAAATCGAGTTTGACACCCCTGATCTAAGATTATCATGGTTTCCCCCTTGAAACTATGGTTAAGTATGCCAAGTCTTTAATTAAATAACTTTCATCTTGTCTTCTGATTGCTATATGATTTCATGGACGCATTCTGCTAGTCTTCTGTCTGTTCGTTCTATGGAGTGGCTGTTGCAGTTTTTATACTGTATGTTGTAGATGACTCCTGTTTTTTCTTCTGGGCTGCTGAGTCAACAGACTATTATAAGCTCATGGCATCAGCATAGCATACAAACCAATTTAAGACCTCTAAAACATCCTGAGTAAACCAAAAGACCCAACAGCCCCAGTAGAAAACACAGGAGTCATTATCTTTAAAAGCATATACAGAAACAACACTGGGATACATCATGAAATGACTTTCCAGAATTGAATCCTCCTATCTGGTCTGGTCATCTTGGGAAGACCTGCTGAAAGTCTCCCCTTCTTAAGAGATATAGGGATGTGAATAAGACAGTAGATATTTCTCCACTTTGTAGAACACTCTCCCTCCAGAAATATGCGAGACTCCCATCTTATTTACTTTCTGCCAAGTTAAACCTGGATAATTCCAGTACACCTTATCTTCAGCTGATTGGCAGATAGCAATTTCCTTGGGTTTCGAGTTTAATTTTATTATTTTCCTTGGCATTTTGTTGTAAGCTCCCAAGAGTCTTTCAGCATTGGGGACAGTTTTAATCAAATAAAGTCAAGAGTAGAGTAGAGCAGAGGTCCCCAACCCCTAGTTCACTGCTGGCTACCAGTCCATGTCCCTGTTGGAAACTGGGCCGCGTAAGCAGTGGGTGAGCGTGCAGAGCTCCATTTGCGCATGTATGGGATTAGATTAGTTGCGCGAAATCATCCCCCGCTGCCCAATGCTACTGTGACTGGTCCACAGAGCTAGAAAGTTTGGGGACTACTGGAGTAGAAAATAGCTTCCTCAATCACTCTTTCAGTTTAACATAGTTATTCCACTCTTTCAGATACCTGTTATTGCCCTTGTGGGGAATGATGCCTGCTGGACTCAAATTTCTAGGGAGCAAGTACCCTTGTTGGGTAGCAATGTAGCCTGTGCACTGGATTACTTAGGTGAGTTAATAGCCTGCATAATCTCGTGTGCCTTATACTACCTAGAAATACAGGTAGTGTGAAGGCAGAAGTGCCTGGGCTCTCAAGAAGGACCAGCAAAAGAGCATTTAGTTTAGCTCCTTGGCTTGAAACAAATCCTGCTTCTGTCACAAATTTCTGATCTGATTTCAAATGGAAGTGATCCCTGCTAAGTATATCTGTTGGATCAAAACTAGAATGAATACCAGGATCTCACATTCCCAGGCTGGCTTCATGTATACCATGGTATGCAATGTATACCATGTATTTGGACCAAGTTGATAAAAGTCTCTTAAGCACCTACAAAGATAAACTTCTGCTTTCCATCCTATAATATAGAGAATATGTATGTCCTTGTTTGGAGTATTTACAGTTTGTATTATTTATAATTTATAAATAATACTTAAAAAGCTTGTTTATTCAATAAAAACTGAATCTGATGCAGGTAAGTGACCTTAGTGGCCAAAATTGGGAGCAGCAGTTCTGTTTCTAAATGTTGCAGTCACTAAATAGAAGCTAACATGACATCATAAGCCCACATAATGGGCTTATAATGTCACTTTCCATTGGGTTGTTAAGCAAAAACATTATATGACCGTAACTTACAATTTTACTTCTGTGGTCTCTTAGCTCTGCTTGTTGCAAGCTGGTTGGCATGCAAGTAAATAACAGTCATGTGACTGGGATGCTGCAACAGTTGTAAATGTGTACCAGTTGCAAAGCACATGGATGATAATCACATAAACCACAAGCAACTGCAATGGATTGTAAATTGGTCTCAAAGCTATGTTTTATATAATCGAAATTTTGAATAGTCAGTAAATGAGGCAGCCAATAAGTGACGACTACAGCTTCCTCACCCTCCCGTGTATCATGTATTGTGTCTTTTTTTTTTTTAAAAAAAAGCACGATTCCTTTCTCCATCCCTTTCTTTATGCAATGCTTAAAGCCTCTAATAAAAGTTAGACGTTATGATGTTATTGTGCATAGAAACTTAAAGCTGACCTGCAGTAGCAAAGCTTGTCAAGGAAGGGGCTGTTGCCAACTTGGTTCCCAATCTAAATTCTTAGAGAGAAGGTTCCCTGTGGGATTTTCATAACGCATGCTTTCTCCCATCTTGATGAGTGATGATTTTTTTTCTTTGCAGATTACCATATGGTAGTGGAAGGTTTAGGAGGAAAAGGTTTGTTGCTCACACGCAAGAATGAGGACCAAATGGATGACATCATCCGGACAGCACAATCCAAATGCAGGAGTGGACAGCCCATCCTTCTCAATGCATTGATTGGGAAAACAACCTTCCGTGAAGGCTCCATTGCTATGTAGACTGTGGCTGTGGCCACAGTACCTGAGAATTACATAAGGAGTAGAAACTCTGCTTCGCATGAAGGCTCTGGCTCTGTTGAATTGTCATTAAGCTAGGGGTTGAGTCACCCTGACAGCCAGAATCATTAGCTATTGTTAATACTTAGTAAGCTTTGGGGACTTCTGCCAATGTCTATTATTTCTGTTGTCTCACTTCTATTTTTGTTGGTGAAAGTAGCTTTAATTTGGTGGCTCTTTCCTTTTTGTTAACATGGTATGCTTAGCTTGGTAACTCCTATTGACTAATCCTGACTTGCCAATCAAAAAAAATGACTGTCTAATGGAAAAAGCATTAGTGAGGAAATTTAATTCTTTTACATTGTGGAAAAAATCTATTTCTCAGGGGAATATGAAAAACTAGAAAGTATATTAACAATAGAATGATAGTGCAAATATGATCCAGTGAATACTCAAAATACCTTGTGATAAAAAATAATACAAATGTGTGGCCACATATTCAGACTACATTAGAACTAAAGTTGTAGTTTAAAATATGTCAAATTACTTTTTCAGGTTTAGCTGGAAAAAATTAAACGTAATTGTCAAAGCAACTTAAATGAACAAAATCAATCAGTTTTATTTTCTCCTTTGGATTATTTATTAAATCTGCATGAGTAAATATAATGATCTTTGATTTTTTTTAAAAAAGTAATAATTATAGTTTGACCAAATTTGAGAGTGATTTTGTTAGACATTTCTACTTATATGTGTTTTGCATATTTTGAGGTTTTGTAGCTCTTAATTTCTGAAGTATTTTGACAACTTGCTCAATTGATACAATTTAATATATAATGTGATATATATTTGTAGTTTACCCAGATTCTATTAATGATGTATATATTTTTATAGTGTGCTTTAAGGAATTTATTCAATACAAATTAGACATCAAATAAAAACCACTTAATAACCTTCACTTATTTTTCTATAGAAGTATACTATTTCAGTACAGATAGGCATAGCTTGCTCTGAAATGGACACTGAAATAAATCTACACAGAACCACATCTTCCAAATTTAGTGGAACTTAATCCCAAGTGGTTCTTGATTGAATTGCAGTAAATGTTTGTCAAGCTTTTGAATATAAGTAAGATATAGAATTAACATTTTTGTATTATAATGATTTCCTTGATGTTGGTGATTGGAGCTCCATGGACAATCACGTAGCACAGACCTGCTCTGCATGCATGTTCAGGGCATACTGTGAGGACAGTGCAGTTTAAACTTATATTATTTCCTTACCAGCTGAGAAGAAACCTGCTTAGCAAAGCAGCTTTCTGGATAAGCTTCATATCTTTTGCCCCACTTTTTTGTAGGGGAGTCTGCCTTGGTTTCAAGTATAACTCTTTGAAGTTATATCAGTGAATGGGCTCAGGATACCAATTCTCATCACTCAGTATTTTTGGTCAGAATTGCTGGCTATGGGAATCTTCACGTCATCTCTAGCAATCATGATGAAAATTGCTCTCCCAGTGCAGTGATTCTTCCCGTTGTCCAGGCAATAGGAAGAGATTGGTGGACCACACGAGATGGCCAAGGACCATAGGCTGTTCACATGTCTTAGGGTTGAATTCATAAAGTGAAGGATTTTTGTATTTCTCTTCCCTTGACTGGGATAACTGCTGGTTTAGCTAGGCTTATGGATATCTCACTAAGTCATTCCACATATTGGGTAAGTTCATGCCCTGTGCTAAGCCAAAATGTGTTTTACTTGGTTTGGCTTAGTGTGTTACATAAATAGGCATTGTTTTTTTGTGAGAGAATCCTTGGAACTTTTTGTGTTTTTTAGATGGTGGGATACCTTCTTGCCGCTAATAAAACATATTGCAATTTTCCTGTTATTTCAGTCAGAGTGATTTGCCAATCTGATATGAAGAGGCAGGTCCATTATTTTTAATGTGTCCATGGGAGTAACAGGTTCTGAAGCTAGAGTAAGGTATAATTAGGGTTGTTGGCTCATCTCATTTTATGCTTCTAATCCTGAACAATCAGTAGTTTCCAATATAAGATGAATCTCAAATCCTCTTAGGCAAGAAGATCGATATTGATCTTATCTCTAAAGACCTTTAGAGTGATGGCAACATGTCACTCATAGAAGAAAACAATAACCAAGAGCAATGTCCCTGTTGTCTAGTGCAACCCATTCCAGTGCAGCCCCACTGGAGCTAAGCAATGAATTTAATATTCTCCCCCTGGAAGAAAGCATGCAGACACCTGGAGAAGGGACATCAGGTGTTCCTGTGACAAGAATACATTTTTTTAACAGATTAACAGAGTCGGAAGGGACCTTGTAGGTCATCTAGTCCAACCCCCCACCCAAACAGGAGACTTTACATCAGGGGCATCAAACTCGATTTCATTGAGGGCCGCATCAGGGTTGTGTTTGACCTCGGGAGCCAGGGTGGGCGTGGCCAGATTGACATCGCTTGTGTCAGGGGTGCCAGTGGCGGCCCAAGTGCTTTGCCAGCAAAAACAGGTTCCCGCTCTCCGTTTTCAGCCATGATGGCCTCCTGCAGCCCTCTTCCAGCCAAAACAGAGCTCGCTGGCAGACGCACCATGGGCCAGTCCTTTGCTGTTTCCAGGGTGGCCCCATGGGCCAGATTTAAGCACCCCACAGATCGGATCTGGCCCCCGGGCTTGAGTTTGACACCCCTGCCCTGTCTGACAAATGGCAGTCCAATCTCTTTGAAAGCCTCCAGTGGTGACGCTCCCATAACTTCCGAAGGCAAGCTGTTCCACTGGTTGATTGTTCTCACTGTCAGAAAATTTCTCCTTCTACAGTAGTGACCAAAATTGTGGAAACTTTGGGAAATGTATTTTTGAGGTTTGATGGCTAATAACACCACTTTTTTTTTTGGGGGGGGGGGAGTAGTACCAAAAAATTATATATCAATGGAAAGATAATTTAATCAAGAATGTAATGCAACAACGTTTATGAA
>JANHFL010003750.1:79497-92398 GCA_032468155.1 Oxyrhabdium leporinum | reverse complement strand
AACAAATAATGGAAGATGATAATTCAATATGAATATGTGTATGATTGTCAAAGGTAACAAATATGATTAATAAATAGCTGTATTACATAGAATATGGTGATTGACAAGTTGAATAAGCAATAATGGATAATCTTAATATTATATAAATGTTTGTATTAGCAATAGAATTATGTAAGTTGGTTAAATGTAATAGATATGATTGAATATTTTATTTACACTAAGGTATGAAATTTAAAATAGGGTGATTGGTATAAAAATAACATATTGAAACTTTGAATAACTAAACAATGAAAGCTGATAATTCATTATAAAGATGTGTATTATTAGAATTACATAGTTTTGTTAAATGATACAAATATGATTAATATTAATTTGTATTGAAAAGTATGATACTCAGGTACCACACTGTTCACACAATGATATGTTTGTAAAAAATAAAACAATAAAAATTTATTTAAAAAACAAAAATAGACAAGAAAATGGTAAGACAACACCTTTCCACTCAAATATTTTAAATCACCGAGACTAGATAGATTTTAACCCAGGGTTCTAAAGGAACCAGCAACCGTGATCCAGACAGCTGTGATCTTGGAACCACTGAACCATATCTTTCAAAGATACTGGAGCACTGTGGAACTACCAGAGGAAAAGAGCTGACTTGGTTCCCATCTTCAAAAAGGAAAAAAAAACAATGGACCTACAGACCAATCAGCCTAACATCAATACCTAGGAAGATCCTGGGAAAGATAATCAAGCAATGGATCTGCAAACACTAGAAACAAACAAAGCTATTACTAGAAGCCAACATGCCAAACACACTTATTGCATTCTTTGACAAAATGACTAAATTAGTGGACCAGCAAAATGCTGTCAACATAGTAAGTAAGCAATAGGATACCTCAAGGTTCTATTTTGGGCCCAGTATCTTCAGTACTGAAGCTGCTGCGATGACCAGGACCTGAGTGACTTTTAGTCAAAAAAAGTCCATAAGGACTTTCCAGCCATTAATAAATGTAGATATTGGCATGTATATTTTTAAGTGTTATCCTGCTATGCCCCAGAAAGGTGCCCTGGATTGGCAACGCTTCAAGTTGTCACTTCTTTCAGTGGCAGAGCACCTTCTGTCCAACATGGTTGACACTTGTGCCATGGAATGCTTGTTCTTCTTAGAAATGTAGCAACTGTCTTGCTGAGTTTGAACTGTGGCTTAATAATGTTCTGCTCAGCTTCATGTCTGTCCTGCTCGGCTGGCCAGCTTCTCTGCACTCGGCCATGATTTGGAATAGCAAAAGCCAGAACCGTTTCTCCATTTAGTCTGCCACCCTGTAGCGCCCGGAGCCGAAGACCGCTTGACTGACACAGTGACTTTTCCTACAAAGGTCGAGCTCCACTCATGCACACACGGCGGAGGAGGGGGGCGTTGTCTCCCTGGTCAGCCTACCTCTGCCCCCGCCCCCGCCTCCCCCTCCGCTCCCGCTTCCTCCGACTACAAGCCCCAGAAGCGGTTTAGGCTTGGCACGCAAGCGGAGGAGGCATCCGAGGAATTTGCTTCCCGCGGAGCGCGTCCCACGGTCTTTGGGCCGAACGTCTCTTCGCTTCTCTTGCATGGGGCACGGCAGGGCAGAATCGCCCGTGGCTGAGTGATGGCCCAGCCTTTACTCAGGAAAACTTTATCCCGGCTGAGGAGCAAGGAGCGCCTGCGGAGCAAAAAGGCGGCGGCCGCGCCTCAGAACGAATCAGGTACCCGAGGGAGCACAGGGTCGGGGCTCCCTTCTCTCTCCCCCTGCCGGGCACACATAGACACCTCGCCTGACAGGAGGGGGCTGCTGTATTCATCTTCGGCATTTCTTCCCCAGCTGTTCCTGAAGTAGGCAAAAGGAAACAAAGGGAAAAGGCTACCGAGCTGGGATATGTAGCGCAATCCTTTTCGCGGTGGTCCTGGGGGAGCTCAACCGACGAGGCCTACGTTCCAGAGCGAATTGCTGAGGCGTTCTCTAGGACGGCCCCCGTTTTTCTGCTTAGTCCCGGCCCGAGCCTCCGGATTGAGATGGAAAGCGCCTCTTATGCCTATCGGCCCGTTGAGTAATAGGGAAGCAGGATGGACTTGGAACTTCTAGTTCTGCAACTTCTGCAGCCCCTGCCTCCTTTCTGAAAGCATTCCCAGCAGTCGGGTGAAGGCTAATCTTCGTGGTTGGCGGCGACTTTGATCGCAGGAACAGTAGAAAGAGGTCGGGATCGGGACCCTTCTGGTTTTAAGGAGATGTGTGCAGCCAGCTTGAAGGCCCTACTATTTCACTAAATAGCCCTGTGTTTCTAAAATAACTAACCCAAAGGGATGGCAGTTGCATCCTACAGCCAGAGAGTGGGTGGTTCATACAGTCACAGAACATGTGATTGCCAAAAATAATAACTTGAATGGATCTTATGTACTGGATGCCATTCTGGCCATCATGTGATTCCATTGTCACAAAGAGCCAGTTGGATGTGGACTGAGAAAATCCATGTTCCAATCCCTGGCTGATTGTTGGATTTGCTGGGTAAACTTGAGGCAATCACTCTCTTTCGGCCTATACTAGCTCAGAGGATTGTGTTGTGGATAAAGTAAGAGAAGGGTGTACACCATGGTATGTACTGCATTTACTACTGGGGGAAAGGTGAGACGGAAAAGTAGCATTAAACAAAAATGCACATGCTGGCTTCCAGTTTTTATTTGCATCCAGCTGCTGCAAATAAACTAGCTGACAAGAGATCCACAAATGGCTGGATAAATTAAGTGTTAATTCTGCATTGGAATGCAGAAAATGTCAATTGGCATTTCTTTTAATTAGTCTCTGGTGCCATAGTAAGAATGAGCCTAGGTGGTGCAATGGTTAGAGTGCAGTACTGCAGGCTACTTCTGCTGCCTGCCAGCTGCATGCAATTTGGCAGTTCAAATCTGCCAGGCTCAATGTTGACTCAGCCTTCCATCATTCCGAGGTAGGTAAAATGAGGACCCAAATTGCTGGAGGCAAGAGGCTGACTCTGTAAACCACTTAGAGAGGACTGTAAAGCAGTATGTAAGTCTAAGTGCTGTTGCTATGGAAATCTTTATATAGATTCCCTTCTCCATTAAGTCCTTCACCATGAACATTCACAGACTGAATGCTGAAAGTCCAGAAAGTTGGGGTAAATATTGAAATAATAAAGCAGCATGACTTGTATGAGAGAGGTTTACAGTCATATTGAACCAGGTAGCTAATTTGGGTTTGTTTGGGATTAATAAACAAACCTACCACTGTGAGCTTCTGGAGAAAGTAGCTTGCTCTAAACCTCATTTCTTCTTCTGTAAATAAAAAGCAATAATCATGTAGCATGTAGAACTGAGAAGGTGAACAAGACATGTAAATTAAATGTATTCTGCCAGTTATGATAACTGAGAAAAAATCTTTCCTTGAGAGTATCCTACATTTCTGCAGAGAAATTTTGTTTCTGTTATTATCAAAGTTCTTGTTATATATTCAAACCCACGTAATCCCTTTCTGATTTTAATGTTAATTCTTCCTCTGTATGTAAAAGCCTCCTATTCACTTGTTTTTGGTAATTCTTTTGTAATTTTCTTCTTTTATTACAAATCTCTTTTAGATATCAGATTGAACTGAAGTCAGTTTTTACTATTTGTAAAAACAGTGACAAAGCTATCTTAAGTTCTAAGTGTGACTATTTTTACCCCCAGCTTTTGTCTGAGAACTTTCCGCATTACTGATGGAAATGGTAATGAACAATTTCCCCAGTCAGTGAAGATAAAATATTTTTTTTAAAAATAGTGAAATAATATAATCAAATATTTTGATTGATGAAACAGGATGTTCTAAAGTTTAATACAGTAACTTTGATAAGGGAGATAATTCTACTGTTTGTGCTCTTTCCAATCTCTCCTGATTTGTGACCTACATCTTCGTTCTTGAATTATGCTTGAATCAATGGGGCTCTTCATGTGGAGTCAGTTGGGGATCTACAAAGAGAGCTCTCTGTCTTGGCCAAGGAGGGGAGTATGCAGTAAACAACAGGAAATCCAACTTGGCACTAGGTCTGAGCAGCTGGAAACTTGGGACAGATATCCTGGCCTTTGCTCTATTGCAATCCTCAGCTGCATGTCTTCAGGCCAAGCCCGGATGTGGTGGGTTTGCCCCCCCCTCCAAACCACTTTCCCCATGCTGCTTAAATACTTTCCCACTCTTCTTTTGGCATTATCAGAAATTCTGAAGGGTTGTTTCCCTCAGAGAAATTTTCATTTCTAAGATTGTTGAGGGCTCAGACTTAATTTTCAGTGTTCCCTTGTGATGTGAATTGAGAGTGTCTGCTCCATTATCTGGCAGCTTAATTGAGGTACTATCAGTCAGTAGGAAACTAGACTCTGGAACTGAAATTCAGCCTTTTGTAGAAAGGTTTAGAGTCCTCCTGAATAAAGAGTGAGTGGATGAGTGCACTTTCATCACATCACTAAATTTGCAGATGGTGATTTTGAACAATTACATATAGTGAGCCAATGGCATTCTTTCCTGAATTGGCGAATGTGTCAGTTATACATCCCTTGATTACATCCTGTCTTGATAGTTGCAGTATGCTGTACATTGAACTATCCTTGAAAAGTGGAAGATGCCATGGCTGCTAAGACAGTTAAGCAATTCAAAATACAGGACTCATACAATACCTATACCAAAACATCTGCACCAGCTGTCAATTGCTTACTTGCCACAGTATAAAGTGCTGGTATTGATTTTTAAAGTCATGAGCAGCTTAGGCTCCCCTTATGATCCTATACGTTTATTGAATTCTGCAAGAGAGACCTTTTGAAGATCCCACTGACAGAGGCCCATTTTTGAGGCACACAAGAGAAGGCCTTGTTCTATGTTGGTCCCAGACTATGAAGCACATTCCCTTGGGACATGCATTTGCCCAGCTGTCTCAGTGTCTAGAAAGTAAATGAAGATGCATCACTTCGGCCAAGTTTTGTGGTTGATTGATTTTACCATTTGTTTTAGTGCTAATCTTAATCTGCATTTTTAGCTTTTTACTTTTCTAGAGTCATACAATTGCAAGGGGCAATTTATTTGAACAGTGCTATCACATCCCTCCTCGACTAAACATTTCCAGCTCCTTCAGTCTGTCTCCATGGGGCTTAGTTTATTATCCTCTGATCATCTTCATTGCCTTTCTCTGAATCTATTCAGTTTCTCTAAATCTTTTAAAATGTGGTGACTAGAATTGTCAGAGTATTAAAGATGGAGTTTGACTAATGCAGAACAGAGTGGAAGGATTGCTTCCTCTGACTGAATATATCTTTGCCTTTTTTGCACTCGTACAACACTTTGTTAGCTCATATTCAGTTTGCAATATACTACTACTGCAACGTCATGTTCACAAGTACTGTTACTAAGCCAGGTGTCTCCCATACTATATGTGTGCATTTTATTTGTTTCTTAACTGAACACTGCACTTGGGTCTGTTAAATGTATTTCTGTTACGTTCATCCCATTTCTCTAGCATTTCAAGATCAGTTTGAATTTTATTTATTCTAGGATATTAGTTATCCCACCTAATTTTGTGTTGTCTGCAAAGAAGAATAATAGAATAGAATAAAACTTTACTGTCACTTTAAATGTATACTAATCAGCATACATTAAAATGAATTTCATTGCATTCAGCTCTCAAAAGATAACCATTGTGTATATACCCAAATACCCACACAAATATGACACAGAGAAGCATCACAGTCTAGTCTGAATGTATACATGGCGGAAAAAAAAGAATCCTGTGAATTTACAAGACGGATGGCATAAGGAACAAAGCTGTTACAGAATCTAGTATAAATCCTTCGAAACCTGCTCCCAGAGGGGAGCAACAGAAACTGATGATGAAATTAGTGCGTGGGGTCAATGCTTCAAGCTCTAAGCACATAGTCCTATCTATTCCTTACAAACGCATATGAAGTTCCTTGCAATACCTCTCTTCATATTGCTGAAGAACCATTGATAAGTACTCTTTGGACACAATTTTTATGTCTATGTCTTATTTTAATTGTCATGCCATCCATCTTGCTAATCAGTATATTTTCAAATGACCTGGCATGGCTGAAATCAAGAATTTTACAGTGATAGCATTTCCAATTTACTAAGGTAGTTAATCATAAATAAATAACAAGATTTGTTCATGACAAATCCATGCTAACTACTGTAATTACTGTACTGGAATTACTGCACTTTCCCAAGCATTGAAACTGATCTCTTTATTCTGTTCTAAAATCTTTCCAAATGTCAATGTTAGATTGACCGGTCATTGTGCACTCAATCTTCCCTTTCCTTCTTTTCGAACATAGGGACATCTCCTCATCTGGCACATGCCCAGATTTTTCAGAGATAATATATATAGGAATTTGTCTAGACTATGAACTGATTCCTTCAATGTCCTAGAATGCAATTAATTTGGTATTAGAGATATAAACTATTTTAGAATAAAGAGACAGCCAGTCAGTCTCAAGATTCAATATTACCCCAACATCTTGCTTTTTTGTTTTGCTTTGATCAGTTTTGTTGGCTGCCTTGAACATTCCCCAGACTAGAAAGTAAATCATATAAAATTTAAAAAGTGTGATCAAAGGATGCAACACTTCAGATAGTTGCAGGAATGAATCCTAGTCTACAGTAAGCAGTATTTGGGCTCTATTTTCTGTTCTGTTTCCTTATTTGGTAGGATTAATTCATAATTATATATTTCTCTGATAAACAACTAAGGGGCCATATTGGACAGATTAATAAATCAACTTCTGTTCCAGTAGATCCTCCATGGGAGCTACCAGATGATTTACATCTACCTTCTGAGCCCAAGTCAGTGGATACTGTTTTGTTGGTTGGTGGATGCCAGAAAAGTGCTGCCATCACTGTTTCACGAAAACAAAATTGGGCCAAGTTCACCTGGAGCTGTCAAGAGGACTCTCATAACAGAAGGCCATGCCAGAGCTTTTCCCCTATGCCACAGGTCCCTGGAGACATTGGCTCAATAGCAACTGGACCTAATAAAAATACTGACCTGCTAGCCAGCTACCCAGAGACATGTAACCCCAGCCTCAGTACCAAATATAGCAACCAAGGTGCTTATCTACAGACCCTGGAAAAAAGTAGCCGCCAATGGGTGCTCTCCACAGGGAAGACTCAGGGGGTAGAAGAGGCAGATTCCACTTCTGCCACTGAGATGGAAGAATTCCACAAGCATGGCAACTCCCAAGGAGAGATCTGGTACAACCCAATTCCAGAGGACGACGACCTGCAGCTCCCCTCTCTTGAAAGGAAGTGTGGTAGTGGTTGTGAGAATAGGGACAAGAAGAGGAACCCAATAGAAGTTAAAGTCCCACATGAATGTATAGATATTGGTAGCTCACTGAAGGCAGTCAGTAATGTGCAGATTTCACCAATCCAACTGAAGCGTGTTAAGCAAGTGGAGATGTTGGGCAATCACCAGTCTGAGACTTACGGTGAGTTGGTTCTAAGCAGAGACTCACATTTTTCCAGGAGCATGAGAACTGCCTTGTGGTTTGGAGAATTGAAGTCTGAGGACTGTGGGGAATGGTTGCATATCATGGGTTTAGTCAAGATTGTTTTTCTCTTATACTGAAGCATGATCTCCTGGGATTATCTTTTCTTTAAAAAAGGTTGGGAATAGAAAAGACAATCCCAGTCTTTTACATAGCTGTTATGCTGAGTTAGTTTAGCTGACTGTGCTCTAGAGTGCTTAAAGATCAATTCTAAAGGCACAGCAGTGCACCACTAAACCCTGTGAGTTGCTTTGTCTTGAAATGTCATTTATCTTAAATGTATATTGAATTTAAGGCCATCACTAAGGGGAAAGCATCTTAAGTGAAAACAGTACATGTCATTAATTGGGTTGCTGGTTATAGAAGTTTCCACTTGTTTAATCATTCATAATATCACCTACGTTTTTGGCTGAAAATGTTGAGTTTTGCAGTATGTACATTCATGTTCTTATTAATAATTAAAGTAGTATTTCAATTTTGGAGGTATCTGCAATAGACAAATGCTTGCTACTGCTACTGCAAAAGCCTGCCACTTACACTGTATCAGATTGTTTTGTGGCTTTTTTTTGAAGAAGACTATTATCTTCTCTAGTTATCCCTTTTTTTGAAAAGCCATGAGACCAGTTCTTTCTCTCCCAAACTATTACCCTTGTAGCTTTGGTGCAATGCCAGTTACCTCCTGGATAAGTGGCATTTGGCCTGCCTTACACAGTTTCTCTCCTCAGGAAAAATACCTGTTGCAACTGTGGATCCTGAAGAAAGTTCAGTCAGTGCCACACTGATGACCCAGAACACCAATACCAATAAAAAGAGCCATTCTTTCAGCAAGGCCAAGTCCCCAAGCCCAGTACGAAGTCTCTCCATAAAGATGAAGAAACTGCCAGAGCTGAGGCGGAAACTAAGTCTGCGCAACTCCCGTCCTCAA
Source organism: Oxyrhabdium leporinum (assembly GCA_032468155.1). Taxonomy (NCBI): domain Eukaryota; kingdom Metazoa; phylum Chordata; class Lepidosauria; order Squamata; family Cyclocoridae; genus Oxyrhabdium; species Oxyrhabdium leporinum. The sequence continues at coordinate 83,906 of JANHFL010003750.1, read as the reverse complement.
AGGCCAGAAGGGAGCTCCTCTGCTAAGGACTCAGGGAATGTCATCAGCCGCTACCATCTTGACAGTAGTGTGGTATCTCAGCGACCTGTGACCCGGGACAAGGCTGCCAGCAATGGGGGATATTTGAGTGACAGTGATTCCCCAGAGCTTCTGACTAAGGCAGAGGCATGCCTTGGCCCTGAAGGGTCATTATTCTGGCTGTACAGTTTTGCTGAACAACCTAGCTGTCTACAGCATTTCTCTGGTCTTGTCAGCATCCACCTGCTGGGGATCCAGGGCTTCAAGCCTCCCAGAGCTGAAACCAAAGAGCTCTTCTGCATTCTTCAAGTAGACTCTGTTAACAAAGCTCGCACAGCCCTCCTGCCTTGCCAGGCTGCTGTCCTCACTCTCAACCATTCTTTCCAGCTGGAGCTGGAGGATGCCCAACTTCTCAAAATGGTGGTCTTCTCCTGTGATCCTACTGTGGGCAAGAACCGAGTTTGCTGCCATGGTACCATCATTCTGCCCCAGGTTTTTCAAGGTGAGGAAGACTGTTCAAGCATATGCCAATAGATACTTTTCTATGGAGTTACAGATAGAAATAATGTCCTTTGCAGTCCACCTACTCAGGAACATACAGTAGGAAGCTACTTTCTGCTGGATCAGATCATTTTTTTCACTAGTTCAGTACATACTAGATTGAAGGGTCTCAATCCAACATCATTCCCATTAAAGGCTACTTTTAAACTTGTGGTGGGATAGAAGTCAAAGTTGTGACCCCACTCATGCAAGGACTATGCTCTCTTATTGTCTCTCCTTTCTGCCAGCATAGCACAGAACCCAAGTCCTGCTCAAAATGCTAAAGTGTTGGGTACATCTCAAGAGCTTATAATACTGGATTGACCCCATGGGATTGCCTGGTCTGGAGAAGGGGATGGGGACGTGGGGATCCATTGTGGTCATCACATTCTCTAAAATTTCTGGTTTTAGGGTGTAGGACCCAGCAGTTAGCCCTACAACTGGAACCTCAGGGGCTTCTTTACATCAAACTCACTCTGGTGGATCGGTGGGATCCAGCTAACTCTGAACAGGAACCACAAGTCTTTGGAGTGAAGCTGAATCAGCTGGTGAAAAGAGAAGGTGCTGCCATTAAGGTGCCACTCCTAATCCAGAAATGTGTAACCCAGATTGAGAAACGAGGATTGAAGGTGAATGTTCTCCTTCCCAAAGCAACCAATTTCCTAAGTTTCATGTAGTGTCTTCCACAAAACATAGAGTAGCTCAACCTGATCAACTCCTTTCTCCCAACCCAGATGTCTGTTTTTTGCAGTATGCCATCCATTATTTATTTATAGGACTTACATGACCACTTACCTCATACAAGGATTCTAGGCAGCTCGCAACCATCCCTAAAACATAGTTTTATTTTATTGATTGATTGATTAGCCCTTGGACCATATCAAAGTACAGAGTTCCATAAAAAAATATTACTAAAATTTGATAAAAGAAATTTAAAATGGCATTAAATAAAATACAATTTAAAATGAAATTGGAATAAAATGCAATAATTTAAAATATAGGTAAAATATGATAAAATTATATTTCAGTATTGCCCCTATCCCAATAAGTCCTATATATGCAGATCTCAGCCGAACCATTTTGCTTAAGTACTATGGTGTGTTAAATGTTATTTTCAGATTCTGGCTGCACATAAGGTAAGTTGTTTTGATATGGGGATCCCAATGGGTCATTCATTTGATATATAGACCAAGGTACCTATCTCTCACCCTTTTATACAGGCAACAACCAAATAGGTTTTCTACCTCTGCAGATGCAGAGACATCCATTGTAGGGTATAGAATAGAATTCCCCATATCTGAACATTGTGTCAAGCTGTTCGAATCACATTCGCATAAATATTTCCCTAAGATGTTTTGGCAGTTATAACTTCAAATATCTGTCTATTTGAAAAGTATGTTTGTGTTTGCTCAGCCATTTCAAGCTACTAAGGATAACTATATCATTTTGTGTTTCTATATCCTTTTTTATTATATACCCTAACCCTTTTTTAAAATCATTCTTCTGTTACAGAAGAGACAAGAAGGCCACAGCCTTCTTAGTTAGTTTGGTGATCCAGGAGATTTGTAATTGTGATTTTATTTGCTCTAGTAGATATAACTTGGGGAATCTATCAATCTCCATTTTATTGACTTTGTGCCAGTAGTTATATACTCTAATTTTGGATAGTACATGAATTGTATGAATTACCAATTCAGCTCTAACTGCTGTAGCAGATGTTCTTAGAGCTACACCCAAAATACATCTCAAATGCTAGTACTGTAGTTGAGTATAGATCCCAAACTTCTGCTCCATACAAGAGCATAGGGGTAACTTTAGCTTTATATACTTTAATTAACGGGGCTAGGGACCCTGGGTAACTATGATTCTTTAATTTAAGCAGTAAATTCAAATGAGCTTTTGCTCTAAGTTTACTCCATTAATGATGGCAAACCCAACATCCAGCCTTAGGAAAAGTTATGCCTAAATATAAGAAGGTGTTAAGCAGTGGTGGAATCTAAATTTTACCACCACTGGTTCTATGGGCCTGGCTTGGTGGGCCTGGCTTGGTGGGGGTCATGTGACTGAGTGGGCGTGGTCAACTTGAGGCACTCACGCCAAGGTGGGGCAGCACCGGGCAGGCTTCTGCGCATGCACGCAGCGAGGCTCCGCATGCTCACGGCTTCAGCTGCACAGCGAGGTTTCCGTTCATGTGTGCGGCTTCAGCCATGTGGCGAGGCTCGACTGAGCAGCCTTTCAGAGCCTGCTCTGCTCCATCTCTGCTCTCCGGGGCAGCGGCTGCTTCTCTCTGCAGCGCTGCTCCTCTTGCTGGGAGACCTTCTTGTGCAGTTTAGCAGCTGTGAGCCTCCACTTTCCTCTAAGTCCCATCTGGACAGCCCTGCGGCACAGAGAAGCAGCAGGTATGTTGAATGCTGTTTCTCTCAGCTGCAGCGTTTCCCGGATGGGACTTAGAGGATCCAAAGTAGTGGCTAACTTACACAAGACATTCTCCCAGCAAGAGCAGCAGTGGAGAGAAGCAGCTGCCGACCTGGAGAGCACATGAAGCATCTCCGTGAGCGACTGAGGCTCATCAAGGGACGGAAGAAGCAGCTGCAAGATCTCTGCAGCGCTTTCTGGATGGATCTTCATAAAGGTAAGAACCATCTGGTCCATTTCCAAACCGCTTTGGCCCTCCTGCACTCATGCCCCCCCCCGTGTCCCTTTGGCCTAGCATGGCAGGCCACAGGCCGAATAAATTGCTTTGGCCCGGGGGGGGGCGTAGTTTGAGGCCAGAGGGGAACGGCAACATGCGGGCGGAGGCTCTGGCCAGAGCAAGCCCGGAGCCGGGGAATGGCGTGTTCCCCAACCTGGCCTAGGTGAAGGGTGATCGGACAGAGGCTCTGGATGGAGCAAGGCCGGAGCTGGGGAATGGCGCTTCCCCTGACCCGGCCTAGGTGAAAGGTGATCGGGTGGAGTCTCCGGAGCAAGGCCGGAGCTGGGGAATGGCGCTCCCCCAGGCCCCAACCTGAGGTGAAGGGTGTGCGGGTGGCATGCTTACCTTTGGTGAGCAGAGGAGGCAAGGTGCAGAGCGGAGGCAAGGTGTGGAGATTAGCTGGGCTGCATGGCAATGGTGATATGTATATAGTGCGGGGTGTGGTGCGGCAGGGCGAGCGGCGAGCCAGTGAGTGGGTGGGGCAAGTGGTGAGCCAGTGATCGAGTGGGCAGGCGGGGGTGGGGCCAGCTAGAGGCAATATTTGCCAGTTTGCTGAACTACTCAAAATTTCTGCCATTGGTATGCCTGAACCGGTCCGAACCAGCTAGATTTCACCTCTGGTGTTAATCTATGCAATTGGTTCACCATGTAATTACTGTCATGCAAGGATTCTAGGCAGCTCATAACCATCTGTAAAATATAGTTAAAGACAAAGGTACCTCCAAGTGTCAGACCAAACATTCGCACAGTTCAGCCCCATATACTAGCCCAATGCTTGGGGGAAGAACCAGATCGTCACAGCCTTTCAGAATGCTAAAAGGGTAGAGATTCCTCTGATCTCCAATGGGAGGATGTTCCTCACCAAGAAGGCATACCTTCAAGTCCCATCTAAGGGAAGGGAATTTGAGTGCACCCACCCCAGTAGGACAGGCAGATACTCTCAGGGAGAAGCATTTTTTAAAGTAACCTACCATAGCCTTGTGTCATTAGGGCTGTAAAAATGATAACCAATACCTTGAACTCAGAGGTGAAACCTAGCTGGTTCGCACTGGTTCAAGTGAACCGGTAGGGAAAATTTTGATTGGTTTGGAGAACCGGCAGATATCACAGCTGGCTGGTCCCGCCCCTGCCCGCCCGCTCACCACTCGTCCCGCCCCCT
>JANHFL010003750.1:47706-62327 GCA_032468155.1 Oxyrhabdium leporinum | reverse complement strand
TCATCCAGGTCATGGTTGTCCCAAAGGTGCTTTTCAAGAGGCAACTGGACTTTCTGGTTTTTCTTTGAAGACGTTTCACTTCTCATCCAAGGAGCTTCTTCTGTTCTGGCTGAATCCTTCCATTCCCCACCATCCAGTCAAAGCTGAAGAAGCTTCTTGGATAAGAAGCAAAACATCTTCAAAGAAAAACCAGAAAGTCCAGCTGCCTCTTGAAAAAGCACTTTTGGGATAACCATGATCTGGATGACTGAGAATCTCCATAGACATTTGAATCCCCTCCTTTGTGGTTAGAGTGCTCCAGATGGGCTCTTGCTACATAGCCTTAAAAGTCTCTCTTCTTCATATGGCCCCTTCAGGTCCAGGTTAGAAACCAGCAGGGAATGAAGACCAGACAGATGTAGCCTACATTCCTTGAGAGGACAGCAGGTTTCACTTGGGAGTATCCTAGGTGCAATATATTCTTTCTTACTAAACTCTTGCTCTCCTTTGGCTTAGATGTCTTTAAAGTTATGGATTTTTATCACCTGGAGAAGCAAACAGTTCCTGCCAGCACAACAAAGGCAGTTTGCATGAGATCTGAGAAGGTAAGCTGGAAGCGACTTTGTAGAAGACTGGGATTTCACTGGCTCCTTAAGCCAGCCCCTCCTCACCAGGATATTTTCTTGGTATTTACAGTAGAGGATAAGAGAGCTTCAGGGTGGAAAAATGAAAGCCAGCCCCAGACCAGTCAGGCTTCAAAAACCATCCTTCTTCTCCAGCAGATGGCTGTCCTGCTTTCTCCAAGACTGCCCAATACTTGCCTGGAAGGTTGTTGATGTAGCCGCCATCCATCAGTAAATTGCCGTCCTTGGGGTCGCAGAGTGGCGGTAGGTACCCGGAAAGGGTCATGCTAGCTCGCACATACCGCCACAGCGAGCCTAACCATGTGGGAACAAATGCAATCAGAAGAACAGAGAGACACCCAGAGCAGCAACGAACCCTTCAGAGAGGGATGGAGAGAGATTCAGCCCAGCTTCAGCCCAGCTGCTCAGACAGGAGAATTTTGCACAGTATTTTATCAAGCAGCCAAGCAATATGCAGCAGTCAGATTCATCACCCTGAGCCCATATATTGCCAGGTAGCCCGCTAAACTTTCAAATTTACCTGGGAGCCATGCAAGGCAATGCTTTGCATGTACTACCTGACAACCCAGTTTCTTGTGCCATGCAGAATTGTTGGCCTGAGCAAAATGTGGCTGTGGGCAGAATCCAGGCTTGCTACCCCAAGCTTGTCATGCTCAGCCCTAGCAAAAGGATGATAGTGGTTTGGAGGGAGGAAGCCATGTCAATTGACTGCTTCCATCCCTCTGACCCATCTGCATCCCCAATGTCCACCAGTCAAGGTAGTGAGGCAAATGCGATGCTGACCTGGGACATTGTTAACATAGCAGCCATCCACAAGCAAGTGACTGTCCTTGGGGTCGCAGAGAGGAGGCAAATAGGGGGTGTAAGATGCACTGGCCCGGACGTAGCACCATACGCTGCCTGCCGGATGAAGATGAAAATACAATCAAAGGGAAGGTGGGAGAGGAGGAAAAGGAAGGGAGCACAGGACAGGAAGTGACATCATGAGAGAAGCTTCAGAAAGACAAAATGTACCTGGGCCAAAAGGGGATTTCTGGAAGGCTTTCCTCAACAACAACTTAGCACCATCTTCTTGCCCAACTGAAATTCCCACTAGTCGGAATGCTCTGGCTTTCTCCTTTCAACTAATGTTCCTTTCACCTCTTGTAAGTGAATATATCATTTCTAATGTTTACTGATGAGAGCCACAGTTGTCATGGACAATTCCATAGTCATGAATAAACAACAGTTCCTGGCCCCTGTGACCCAGTACTCTGACATCACATGGATTAATTTGTCATTTTTCTCTCTTGCTGCTCCCAGCCATTGGCCCGAAGCACTCAAAGACCAGGACTCACTACAAGACAGTCTCAAATCAAGGGAGTCCAGTTTTATGGGGATGAGGAAAATCCCTTCTTATGCGCAAGCATATAATGCAGAAACACAATCATGAACAATACAGAAAAACAACTCAAGAGAAATGGTTCTACGATCCATCAAGAATAAGAAGCCATACTTCAAAACAGGAGGCAGGACTCTCTGATCACAGGGAAACCACATTGCCCCACCTATGAAATGGTCATAGAGGCTTACCTGGATAAAAAATAATGACAAAGGGAGGAACATAAGAAGTCCTGCTGATTGAAAGGAATGGGAACTATACATGACACAAGTAGCACAACAATTCACTTGCAAAAAAGGAGGTAAGGACAGTTAAGGTTTTTTTGAATGTTGCAGCTACCAAATGTTGCCAGAGACTGAAAACTACACCTTTGTGACTTAGCTTGCTATACCACCACCAGGTATGAGAAGAGAAGCACACCTGTCCCCACAGGGAAAGACACCAGAAACTGTTTCTCGCTTAAATACTGCTCCATGGAAACCTAGCTCTTCTTAGGCAGGCCATTCTGTGTTTCGACTCAACGACCTCACACTTGCAGGTGAAGAGCATTGGCACTAAAGCTCCTCCACTTTAACCTGAAAGATCTGATTTCTTACATGCATAGGCCTTTCCCCACCTCACAATTTGCCAACCTCAACTCTGCCTACCTACTGGAGACAGAAGAGAAAGTGTTAGCTCTGTTAGGAAGGGAAGGAAAGTGGACAGAGAAGGATGAGAGCCAGGCAGTTACAGCCTCTCCAGCTCCTGCCCTGCAGGTGGGCATGGCTGCCAACAATGTCCCAGGTGAGATCTGATGCTTGCTGCAGCCAGGGGAGGCCAGGCGGGTGCCACAAAAACCTCCCTCCACATACAATCCATCCATCTCTGAAGCTGATTTCAAATTCCACTCTTTCATTAGGTTTTACTGGCGACGATTCTTCCCCCTCCCTCCTCCCAAAATAAAGAGTATTTGAATAACTAGCAACCCACAGTTTTTCTAGAAAAGCAGAGTTGGGAAACTTGATGCAGCAGCCAGGCTGCTCCAATAAATAAAAGGAACAGAACAAATGTGGAACAGTTAGTGGGTTTAGTGAACAGCAGTAATGTTACCAAGGAAAGGTAGATTCAAAGCTAGCCAAGATTATTACACAGACATGGCAAGTGGCTCAAAGAAGCCATAGATTGTAGTTCTTTCCACTCTCCATTTTGCCTTTTCAGCAAAAGAATGGAATCCACTAGGCTTAAGGCTAAGATCATGATGCACCCAAGCATGCTATAGATCTTCTCGCATAAAGTTCTCCATTCCTATTTAGTCCTGGAGGAGGATAAGATAGAAAGGGTCTTCTTAATGATCATTCTAATAGACAAATAGCACTACTATATATTTTCTACCTCTATATATAGGCTTCAGGCAAATTCCTATCCCCTCCCCAGATAGCATAAGGTCCCCTGAACTTGTCGGAAAAAAGGTGACCTTTCTCTAATGAAGGGTTCTTCAGACATGTGAAGTCCCAAGGAAGCCCTGCCAAGATATTTGAGAGTTTCAATATCTATCCAAATGGAAATATTCATTTCAGACAGCGAAAATTACTGCTGGACATGAACATATGGCAATTCCCAGCAAACTACTTGACACAAATCTCCTCAGCATGAGGCTGCAAAAGTGTCAGTATTGTTTTGGGAGGACATTTCAGGATTCAGGTAGAGGCATAAATCCGTTTAGCATCTGGTCATTTTGTCTTGCAGTTTCTGAAACTTTAAAAAATCAGAGGCCACAAAATAGATGTGGGTGGAGCTCCTGTGGCCTGGGGAGCACTTGGTGCACACCTGTTCTCTGATATTTTGTAATTCACCACCTTCTGGCTTCCCTGGCTTCTCCTGAAGTTCAGGAGAAAGCTGGAGATGAAATGCATGTTAAATTACTAGTCAGTCATGACTGCTATGCTGGAGGAAAGATACACTTACCGTCCTTATGCACACGCATGGCAGAAGCTGTGATGTCTGTTGTCACATTAAAATATGGAAGCCACAGATCCTTCAGTTGACAAAGTGGAAAAGAATGAAAATCACATGGAAGGTCACAGTAAGTGAGAGGGAGAAAGGTTACAACGATTTCTACATTTACTGCACCCTGAATATGTGCAAATCTATTAACCCAAATTCTGCAGTTTACTGCAATTTATTTGATCAATAAAGAGAAATTGTGCAAGCGGCCTAATTGTTGTGTTCTGACCACCACAGGACCAAAATCTGGACCAAAATTAACACTGGTATTTATTTCCCCCAGGCTTTGTAAACACCTACTATGCTATTAGGTGAAAACCTTTCAGAATGACCGATTTTGTGCAGCGAGTGGTCTTAGATGGAAAAGACCTTCAGCACTTTGTAGCTCATTCTTGTGTTGCTGAGAAAAGGATACCTCAATCTGTTTATCCTGGAACACCTTGTGAATACTGGTGTTGAAGGCAGAGCCAGAGAACATGGAGGTGATTGGGTAGGTGAGATCCAGCACAGTCGCAAACACTGAATTCATACTCTGTAGAAAAGATAAATGAGGGCATAAGACAGGAAACAAGCCATGAAAGATCCAAGACCCCTGAATCATGATCGTTCTGGGAACCAGGGGAAGAAGAAAGACAGCAATCCTTATTCCTTCCCAAGTGGCCTGAACAAATGTGATACAGGCCACACCAAGGAGAAAGAGGGGCATTCATTGTAATAAGTATAAAGCAGAAATGAGAGGTGATTAGAGAGTACTGGATGTGACGTATCTGCATACATTATAATACTTATAATTAAACCATTTTTATTTAAAAAAACCCTGATTTCAACCTATGTTGGATTAAAAAGGACTATTTATCTCTATTCCTTCAGCTGTAAACATTTGGCTTGACCCCAAAAAAGTCTGGGCATCATGGCGCATTTCTTCTGCAGGAGCTCCAAAACACCTTCGCATGCTGAATCCTTTAGCCAAAACAGGTAATTCATGGCTTCATTCCGAACAATCTCTTTTTGTTGGACATAGAGCATCCTGAGGTGCTGCATTGTAATTTAGTGGTGAATAGCTGAAACATGGGAATGTGATTTTCTGTGCACTGATGCATTAGGCCTCCCATCAACATTACCTCTATTTCACTTTGTCCCTACTGGAAACAGCTGCTGAAAATTCTGTGCCTCTAAATGATAAGATTGCATTTTATAACACTTTCTGCATTCCTCAGTCACTGAAACACTTCTTCATAAAACAATCCCTCTTTTAAAACAATCTATGGGTTTCTGGCACTTAAGGAGGCTAAGCCGGCAAAAAATAAATAAATCAAAGACAGCTACTCTGCCATCTCATTTAACTTCCTTTATCTAGCCTGTGACATTTCAGTTCCCATGCACAGTACTCCAGACTGAAATTGCTGTAAACCCCAGAACCTTTTCTCACAGCTGCCAAAGGTTGGGCTCATGTATTTTAGTAAAGAAACATGCAAATCTACCCTCATCTATTCAGAAGGAAGTTTAGGTGAGATCACTGGGATACAAACCCATTCAAGTATTTAGAGGACTGTAGCTTCAATAGCGCACCTTCTCTCTTTGCTGTTTCTCTCAGCAGTGCTGTTTCCCTGCCTACTTTCCTTCCAGACTTGAATACTTGCTCACCTTTGCCCACTCTCTGGCCCGCTGCTTTGTGCGCACTGCACTCCTCTCCTCTGCATAAAGGGCCCCTATGAAGGAGCCAATTGAGGTGCCGCCGATCAGATCGATAGGAAGACTAGCTTCCTCCATGGCTTTGATCACTCCAATGTGAGAACAACCCCTGTGGGGAAGAGAAAGAACATGCTTTAAGCAAATCTGCTTCCCAATGTATCTTTGGTGGTTCTCACCAAGTCATGAGAACAAGACTGAATCTTTCATGCCTCTACTGTCAGGGAGGAGCCAAAGGAGGTTAAAAAAGTATGGTTATAGTAGTAGTCAACATTGGTAGGCTAGTAGTGCTAGTCAAAAGTGTATGCTTCCATGTTAAGGAGTACAGATCTCCCAACTTCTCTAAAATCCAGATGGGGAGAACAGTGGGATCCAGAAGAATTAGTCCATGGTGGGGAAAAAGTCACATCCTTCTTGCCTTTGGGAGATGCAAATTCCCTAGTTTTGATGCATTGTTACCGTGAAAGTTCTCCTGGCCTTCTTGATGCCAAGCAAACATTTCCTAATTCTTTCAGGCATATTACCTGGCTCCACCACCACCCAGAACCAGAGCGATGGTATTGCCTGTAAGGACTCGTGCCAGACGGGAGAAGTCACTGTGACGATCCGCATTCTTTTCAAAGACTTTCCCATACATCTCTCTCTGTAGTAAAGGATGGGGAAGGAGAGAAGGAGTAAGACTATTTTCACCAGCTCAAAAAAAATGGGACACACAGGGGGAAGTTGTGTAAATTCACCTGTTCCCATTTATCAATTTTTCCCCTCTACAAAGGGAAAATCAACTAGCTTTGGACCCTTCTTGGAGTTGCTTGCTCTTCTTTGTCTTCAAAGTGATGCACACCAAAGCAAGGAGTGGGGAAAAACCCGAAGAAGGAAATATTGACTCAGGGTGAATAGTTTCAGGGGTTCCTGAGGGGAAGGAAGCTTACTATTTAGAAAAGCTATGGGAAATCAACATCTTCAAGAATAGTGCCATTCAGTCTTACCAGTTTCCCCAGTCAAGCAAAAGAGAAAGGCCTGACTAAGCCAAGAGTGAGCACAGAACAAGAAGCAAAACAGAATAGAGGTACCAGTTTGTTGGGACTGCGTCGAGAAAAGACCCTGCGTGGGCACTTGATGTGTAGATGCCCTGAGCACCAGCTGCGCATGTTGAGCCACTCCACTGTGCGGGCAGGGCTGGGGCCATCTTCACGGTGCAGGAGGATAAGCTGCTTTAGGGCCCGCACTGCTGTATTCTCCAGCATCTGTTCTAGCTGACAGAGTGGAGGGAGAAAGGAGAAGTCAAGTCAATCACGTTCATTTCCATCACAACACAATCAGCTGGCTTTGACTGATTATGTTCTTACACCATCTTTCTTATGGAGCCAGATTCAAGAGAGAGCCAAAAACCAAGTCTATTATTAGAACAGGGAAGACAACCAATTTGCAAGAGAAGCAATACTGACAGATTAATAAAAGATGCTCTTTGATCCTACTGAAATCCATTTTAAGTTCTATGCAGTAGGAGGTGGATTTGTACAATGGAAACCATTAATCAAACTCCCCTCTGGCCACTCAAGCAAACTGATCAGTTTGCTCAAGTAGAGCAATTGTACTTCTTAGGCCAAGCTTCACTCTAGTCATGATGGACCTTTTACCTCACCCAGTGTGGGCTCTTGGTCCCCCAGGCCCACAATGAGAATGCAGTCAGCTTGTCGGATGCAACGCACTGTCCAAGGAGTCAAGGTGTAATCAGTCTGGTACAAAACAATGCGATGAATGTCCTCTTGCTGAGCTAACCAGCCAGAGAGTCGATATTCATGGATACTGTAAGGGAAGAAAGACAGATGTCTCATTCCAGTCTCACTGGCAGCACTGTAAGAGTGAAACGGGATAGAAAGTGCCCAAAGAAACAAGCCAAAATCAACTTCCATCTTGGATTTTACAGGATTCTAGTCAACCATCTTTGTTCTTCCAGAAATCCAAAAGTGCCCAAGAGTGGATCTCTAAAGGGATAAAAGATATTTCCTGTTGTTCCTTTTTCTTGATGATGCACATTTTTTTAAAAGATGAACATTGGCCTCTTTCAAATCATCTTAATTGAAGAGACAGGACCTGTGCACAAACTCCGACATCTCATACCAATACACATATTATACATATTGTTCAGATTCATGGAGGAACTCTATATTATGTGCAAACTCTTTGCTGATTGAATAACCATGAGCTAATGGATAAGGGTGAATTTAAGAATCAGACAGAGGCATTAATATTGAGGTATTGCATGGTTTCTTTGAAAAAAATCAAACCAAACTTCAGTTTTATGCTTGGAAAAAAAATCAGATATCCAAAAAAACATTTTCTAAATTCTATTAAAAGAGAGACGTTTTTGTGACCAGCAACCACTTCATCAGATGAAAAGGAGAAGAACACAAATAAAGCTCAACAACTAAAATAAAAATGCAGCACAATCTACATATACAACAGTCCTATCTGGATAACAGAAAACCCGCCCTGTATTTATTTGATGCTGCACACAACCTTCTTCCTAGGGAGTAAAGAACTCTCACAACATTTATATTTACATTTAGCTGCAATATGATTGTCATTATGACAATGCACACTAGACGCTTTGGTGGAAATATCTGCCAGTGTATTTTCCTACAGGAGACCATGGACAGATAGAATGGCTAAAACAGAATATATGGAAGATTGTGAATACTCTGGGGGAAAAGAGTACAGTATGCTACATCTCATCTCCATACTCCAGTATCTATAATTATACCTTTCTGCTTACAAGCTTATGTGCGTTCCCAACCCACCTATCCAATGCTGATGCCCCAAGACGAGCACGGATAATATCACTGGTGAGTAGCAGGGTTGGGCCTGTGAAAAAAAAGAAGAACGATACCAAAAGCAGCAGAATGAAGCAACACAAGGAAAGAGAGCACTAACAAGAGCTCACCAATTGCATTCAGAGCATGTTTGAGTTCCAATGTGAAGGCTGCCATGGGCACCTCATCACACACTGGAAGGACTGCCACTGTTGAGAGATTACTAGCTGGATTGGTCAGTTCTGAACTGGAGGTCATGCCAAGACCTGAACCTACATGGGAGATACAATAATCACTGAAACACAAATACCTGAAGTACCTGGAAGGAACATTAGATACTCACAGCCACAACTCCATAGCTTTCTGTCACATGAGGGTGCTCTTTCAAGCCCTGGTGCTTTCTGGTCATATGGCAACAAGTTGGTGCATAGCCTGAAGTGGGATACTCTTACCTGGGAAAGAGCCACGCAACTGCTGCAGATTCCCCAGGATCTTCTGACTCAGTAGGTGGATAAGGCGGGTGACAACCTATATAAGGCATTAGAAGACTGGAGGATGCCAGTGCCCAGAATTTGAACAGTAATACATATAAACAACGATTTCTGTGAAATACCCAGCTGATGAGAAACTAGCTTGACCTTCTTAAAATAATTTTCTCCCTATTCACATGTAAAAAAAGTGCTCACAATGCCTTGCCACTGCATTCCTTCATTCTCTATTAAAATGCAACTCTACATGTATCCTGAAGTATTTCCCAGGATATCATAGTCTAACTTTAACTCCTTCTAGAAAAAGCATACTATCAGCAATGAATCCACCTTGTTTAGAAGATAGCATGGCTTGCTACAATATGGAAAAGCAACATTTTCTGTTATGATTTCCATCTGAAAACCTTTTGAAGACATGATGACTGTGGGGGTTAGTGTTTTCTCATAATGCAATTGAGCCAGTTCACAGCAGACAAGAAAAACTCAATATGAGGGTTCACTTTTTGGCTCAATTTTGATCATGTTGACTTTGAAAAACTAGGAGCCTACAACATATGCGGTTTGTTGGGGCTATCCAAAAAGTCTGCATAAGAAATTAACAGTGCCATCATTTGTATTATTAACACATGGTGAGCCAAGTCAAATAATGAAGTGGAACATATTCATTTTCCAGATCAGTATCCTATAAAGCTTTACAATCTTCCTTTACACTCAATATTTCTGAACACTTATAAAGCTTTTCTACCTGATCATGTTTGCGTCCAAAATATACATATTATGCCATAGAGATCCTATACGTACAATGTGCACGTACACATCTTACAAACTGAATGGAAATAAATCTGCAGAACCATTTCCAAATTCAAGAATGAGTTGTACACCAGGACTGCAAAGCTTAGTTCAAATAGAAAATAGGGAGAACTCCTGACTCTTCACCTGAGGGTAGCGTCTTTTGATGTTGTTGAGAGTCCCTTCTGGTAACTTGGCCAACTCTGTGTCCCGTACAGCATGGACAGTAGTAGCTCGTACTTGATGGGTCAGAGCTTCTACCTATATCACAAGAAATGAGCTGGTAAATCACATCATCACAGTCTTCCCACATGAAAAAGAGCACTCCTGAGCTAGTGAGAGATGCTCTTCTTAAGTATGAATACATAATCCTCACTTAAAAACAATAATTGGGACTGGAATTTCTACTACTAAGTGTTGTGGTCATAAAGCATGATGTCATGTAACTACGGTATGATGCTTAATAACGGCAGTTATAGAAGTCTCTGGTTACTATTAAGTGAGGATCACATGGACTGTTAGGATTTCACATGATCATAGCTTCAAAATATACTATTTTTATTAACGATTTTAATTACAACATTATGTTATGATGTATTGTATCATTTTGTAAGTCCCAGTACTAACTGATATTAAAAGCAGCTTGATATTTTTTGTTTCTGTTTAGAATTTTTAATCCTCTAAAATTGTAGTCCCCCAAATTTAGTGTGCAGTTTTTAAAATTAAAAATGTACTTATCTTCATTGGCTTAAATAGTTAAGGTAGCCAAAATATATCTGGTTCCCACAAGAATCTATTTGTTTTCTATAAGTTAATTCCAAAGTCTTAAGAATAAATGTCAGTATTACAAATTTATGTGGACTCTTAATTCATTTAGAATTTTTTTAGATAAAAATCATATTTAGTGTTTTTGCTGTTGAATTCAAATTCTTTCTTAAGTTGATAACTCATTTTCTTCTGTTCAGAACTGAAGCTAAACCCACCCAGCAGCTTTCTAAAGTTATCATTCCAAAGGTCTTAATAGGTTTACGATGGTTAATATGTAATTTCTAAAAATGTTTAGATAGTGAGGCTTGGAAACCTAGCATCCTTTAAAAGCAGGATGGCTAATCCCTTTGTCTCCCAGTGCTTAAAATTGTGAAAACTGCCATTTTAGAGTCTCCTTGTGAAGAATAGTCTTCCAGAGCACATGTTGGTGACCTTCTGTCCTCCCATGGTCAGAGAAATTCCAAACACCCAGTCCATTCACTTGTTTTTTTGGTCTTTGCCACAATTGTTGGCTCCACTTTTATAGAGAGGTCTTCAGTTTGCCATGCCTCCCCTGGAAGTTTCATGTGTTTGCAACTTCCAAATTCCTGCTGGCTTCTCCATTGACTTTGTTTATGGGAAGCTAGCAGGGAAAGTCACAAACCATGATCATGAGACTGTGGAATACTGCAATGATTGGAAATCCAGGCTGGTTGCAGAGTGCCCAGACTGCAATCATGTGACCATGGCCAGAATTCTGAGAACCAATAGTACTGGTAGCTGCCATTCATTCAGTGCCATCACAAATTCAAACAGTCAATGAGCAAGTAGTTATTAAGCAAGGGCCACCTGGTCTACAATTGGTCTAGAACAAGAATCTGATGCTGTGTCTATGAATCTTCTTAAAATACAAAGTGTGTAACTCATATTTGGGCTCAAAAGGGTAGTAGAGGATTTACCCCTTTGGTTTAGCTGTCCCACATTGCATGTGGGGGTTTTCCTTACTTAGAACGTACCACTCCAATGAGGTCCCCACGCCCATATTCCCCAACCAGCTCCTTTTTGCCATTGGCCTTCTGGATGACAGAGCGCAAGCGCCCATTCAGCACAATGTAGGTGCAGTCAGACTTGTCACCTTGCCTGGAAGAGAAGGAAGAATCATGGATTAAATTGGTCCCCTTCTCTAATAACCAATAAAGTCTGCCTTGAAGCAAGTTATCTCTGTGCAATTATCATGGCACAGTGTGCATCTAACTGAACGGGGGATACTTTAGCAAAGGAAAGGCATCAAATGGAGCCCAGGACATAGTTCCTTTGTCTTACCTGTAAAGTGCTCGCCCAGCCTCTACTGCCATCCAATCAATAGCGAAGTCCATTTGACGCACAAAAGGAGACATGCGGGCTGCCACAGTATGAGCCACACTCAGCACCACACTTGGCTGTTCCCTCATAATCCTAAGGAGGAGTCAGAAGTTACTGGAAGACTACAGCCGTTGCAATATATAAAAGTTCCAGTTCATTTCTCAGTTTTGCCAGAGTTGAGAAAGAAATAGATCCAACTTGGATTCAGGGAAGATGCTGCTAGTTAAGAGTTACAGCAATAAGCATGGTGAATCTCAGGGCAAAGCTACATTAATTTTTACTGATTTATTCATATTTTATTCAACAAGTGACTCTGGGGAGTGAACAATCATAAAACCAATTAAAAATAAATTTTATAATATAAAAGTTAAAATACACACAGCAACTGAGGAAAATATTACAATTCATAGATGTTAAAACAACCAGGAGACAGGATCTTTCAAACACTTGGGGCTCAGACCCGGCCACATAACTAGGTGTTAGGGCCTTATGAAGGGCAAGCAGGGCCATGGCCATCCTAATCTCTGGAGAGAGAGTGTTCCACAAGGCAGGTACTATGGCAGAAAAGGCACAACTCCTGGCCCTGCTAGCTGGCATTCCCGGAGTATGCCCATCCTGCCAGACTAGACTGGATGGGTAGAAGTATCTGGGGAAAGACAGTCCCTCAGGCAATTCAGTCATTAAAGAAAGATAACCATTATTTTTAGGTAGCTCCTTCTACTGGAGAAGGGAAAGAGGAAAACCACACCAGAGCCACGAAAGCCCTTCCTGAGCAAAACCACACTGACAGCATAAACCCACAGACAGAACCACTCCTTTTTCTCCATTTTACCTGTGAGATGGCCCAACCACAGAACAGCAAATGGCTCAGGCTTAAAGAACAGGAGCAGTTGCCGCATGTGAACACGGCTAATGATTGGGAAGAACCTGATGGCAGGAGTGCCAGGCAGAAACCAAGCACATTCATGCACATGGTACCCACTCATAAAAGTCAGACTTGGAGATCTTAAGGAAAGTACAATCACGATTCGCTTTGATGGTGAAAATCAGCGGCTCTCCAGTAAGCACTGCTAGCTGGCCCACCATCTCTCCAGGTTGCACCAAGAAGAGGCACACGTCTTCAGCCTTGTCAATCATCCGCTGGTAAACATGCAGACAGCCCCACAGCACAAAGTGCAAGCTGACATCCTGCCAAAAAAGACCAGAATAAGCAGCCCATTCCAAGGGAATTGGGTCACCATTGAGCAGAATTGAGCAGAAGCTTCCACAGGTTTCTAGAAATATCTTTTTAAAAAATTTTATGTTTCTTAAAAATTAAATTGATGGGATTGCTAAAAAGCTGGAAATTAGTGTTTTAAGAGGAGAGTTTTGCAGCCAATGTGCACTCCACTTTTTTTCCTTCTTCCTTTCCTGACAAATTATTATTCTCCTTTTATAATCCACAAACAAAGTGGCCAAATTCTTATTAAAAGCTACAGCATAGTGTTCTACATTGTGGAAGGAAACCTTCAACAATTTGAACTGTGAAGAACCCACCCAGAAGAATACACAATGAAATTCAATCTACATGAAATGCTTCTTGAGAAGTCTTTCTTTCTAGAACATGTCCATCCAACATTAGGTCCTCATTACAGGAAAAAGCTATTACAGGAAATCGCTCCTTTCATCCTTTTCTGATCTTCAAGGCGAGGAGAGGTGCTACAATTACCATTTGTTTTTCTCTGACTAAGTTAGTTTATGATCTTGTATGCCATCTACAATACTTACTTGATCTCCTTGACGGGCAATTACTGTTCCTGCTTTGGCATGGTGCAAAAGCACCCGATTATTTAGTAAGGATGAATCCTGTGGAGAGAATGGCAGTGTTATTAGCTGTCTTTCCTGTTTGGAATAGGAACTGAATCCTTTACACCTCAATTACACCCTGTAGAGCCGAGTCAAGAGTAAAGTCAGGAAACTAAGTCTCTTTTCTATAGCTTTTCTAAAATATTATCATTCTTTAAAAGCTCCAAGTTGGAGCTGTTTTCATAGCTTCTTTGCAAAAAAAAAAAGGCTCTGAAACTGAATAAAGTTTCAGCCTCACACATTCCTATAGGAAAACGGGTAATTTACTAGTACTAGTATAGGTAGTCACAAATAATACATAAATACACACACACTTCTTTATAGCCCTACTCCCAGTATAGAATAATCATCACAAAGCAGCATTCTGAAGCAATTTCTATTTGTCTCGGAACAACTATTATCTTGACCTCCATTGTCCTTTTATGAAAAAAAGAGATTTAGACTATATAGGACCCTTGCAAGGCAAACCTTATGAATATTGTAGAGTACAAAGTGCAGTAAAACTGAAGATGATTTCAAAAGAACTCCTAGCAGTTTTAGTTAAAAGGAATGCTTTCTTACAATGAATGGAAGAAAAATATCAAAACTAGTGAGGAGAGGACAAAAGGAGGACAGGATTGCAAATTCTCTTGTCCATAAAACTCATGAACAAAGCAGAGCACTGGCACAATCAAAGTGTTGTCTTGAAGTGCCATGAAAAATATTCTGGGCCCTGTTATCTGAAAAGGATTTGGAAGTAAAGGACAATTCTGTTTTGTTTTGTTCTGGCCCATAGAAAATGTTCATATAAAAAAGATGTCATGAGACTTCCGGTTTGACATCGTAGGGTCGTAGGCTGTCTTCTTTGAAGCGGTCTGTCCTGGACGCCGTTAAGCCTTTAAAAATAGCGTATACCGGCTGT
>JANHFL010003750.1:0-22358 GCA_032468155.1 Oxyrhabdium leporinum | reverse complement strand
GTTTTTAAATGGAGTTGTGAACCGCCCCGAGTCTTCGGAATGGGGCGGTATATAAATTTAAAATTAAATAAAAAAAATAAAAATAAATAAATGTCCCATTGTCCCAAGCTTCTAGTCCTGTATCACTTAATGCCTTGGTTCATACATTACGTTAGTGCCTAATTGTGATTTAACTTGGAGCTTATGAGATTTACTTCCAGTAAATTTAATTAGAACTGCACCCTTAAATTTCTCTTAACTAGTTTGAAAATAGATTGTTCTTTTATCAGGGTTGTGTGTTAACTAACCCTTCAAGCTGTTCTTGATAGCGGCTGTGAATGTATCCTTGATATATGATAATGGCTTGCATGAGTACCTGATTTGGCTAAAACATCTTTTGGTAGTCAGAGGCCCAATTATAGATTTTGTTACAAGCTTACATTTTGCATAAATTTAATAATGAGGTATGAAGCATATTTGTGTATGAGGTAGATATATACAACACAGATATAGCATTTTATATTATAAAGTAATTGGCTATGAAAAGTGAAAATATGATCTTAATCAAAATGTGATAAGATTTTTGGAAGTGAAACTATTTTTGTTGGGTTATAATTAGCCTACTAGCTTTACATAAAGTCCCACTGTTATATAAGCTGCTGTTTAGGAACACCTGTTCTTTAGCCAGAGCAGTGAAGTAGCGTTATGTAGAGTTATTGTTTCCTTTTTGAATTTCTGCCTACTTTTTTCTTGTATTTCCCTGGCAAAAATGTGATGGCCAAGTTTAGTTAAAGATCATTTATAATTCAGATGAAATAGACATCAGTAGTATTTATTCTATTAAACTAACCTTTTCAATATTTCAAAACATCAAAGATGCTCCAGAAGAATTTCCTCTTTTATTAAGAAAAAAATGCAATACAGAAGCAAAAAACACATTGTCCAATAAACAAAAAAGGTGTAGAGAAAAGGCAAAACAGTATGTATAAGTGTAAACTGTTTGAAATACAATCTGGGGAATGGCAAAAGAAAGGCATGAAAAAAGGATTTATTTCATTTTTGTTTTATCCTTCTTTGCAAGGAAACACAATTGCTTGTCTGAAAAAATGAATGAGTTACAAATGATAGTAGCTATTTTCAAACGTAGCATTACAAATAATTATGTTCATAATATGTGAATTGACCCTTTGTGACTTATAAATCCATGGTTATAGTTTAGTGTAACCAGCCATTGTAGCATATTATCAAATTAGCACAACCCCCTGCCCTCTTTAATATTATGGGTAAATGCCACTGGTTGAGTAATTTTATAGTGAAGCCTCTGAGTATCTGAATAATATACTATATACTGTGCATGGTTTTCAGTTCATTGGATGGAAAGAAACTACCATTCTATTCAAGGCTCTAAAATTCTATTTCAAAACTTGTGTTCTGATTTTGCAGAAATACAATTCTATGGCGACTTACCTAGAATTTATCCAGCAAAATGAAGAGTGTGATGGAGTTCGCTTTAGTTGGAATGTTTGGCCTTCCAGCAGATTGGAGGCCACCAGAATGGTTGTTCCATTGGCTTGTCTTCTAACACCTTTGAAAGAACGATTAGATTTACCACCTGTCCAATATGAGCCTGTTCTATGCAGTAGACCAACCTGCAAAACTGTTCTCAATCCACTCTGGTATGTATTTGTTTAGTACATTTAGTTTTGCCTGTGGATTGTTTTGATTGCTGTGGAGTGGTAAAATTATTTACATCACAGTTCCCCAACCTTTCTGGCTTTGCAGACTGGTGGGTGGGTGGAGAAAGGATGGTTCTGTGCGAATAGTAGGTAGATGTGTGTGAGTGCACAGCTCCATTTGCATGAGTGGTGAACACGTATGCCCGCTGCATGCATAAATGGAGCTTGCACACACGTGCTTGCCCATGTCTCACACAAGTGGGGATGCTCATACGCGTGCCTGCTTGCCCACGACTTCTGCAGCCCGGTTCCAAATGGCTCATGGCCCAGTTGTAGGCTGTGGCCTGGGGGTTGGGGACCCCTGATTTACGTGATTCTTAAAAGTTTCTGAACCTTTTTAAATATTCATTTTTTTTGCATATATATGACAAAAACATGATCTGTTCTGTTTTAGCTTTGCATAATTTTCTGAAATAAATGAACTAGTATAATGTTTTGAGTTGTTCATATAATTGGATTATCTTTATCTAGTTTTAAGATGTGTAGAAAACAGATCACGTTTTAGACTGTATTTATGCAGAAACATTGAAAATATTTTTAAGCACAACTGTAGATTCAGTCCTCAATTTTACAAAACGCTTCTCCAAGTTTTTACTTGAAGATTATCCAAGTACTCCAAATAATTGAGGAGATAATATTGGGTATTTTAAAAGAAAAAAGGTACATGATAAGGTGATAAATGGATTTCTTTTCAAGTATGACTAGGAACTTGTTGAATTTCAAATGTTGCTGAGCTTAGAGTTCACAGCAACTTTAGTCAGCATTACTGATGGTAAAGGCTACTAGTAGATGTAATGTAGCAACATTTGAAGGACCACATGTTTCCATCCCTGCCTTAAATAATTAAATCAGAATTTAAGTTTAAAGTTCAGTGAATCATAGCTTTGTCCTAGATACCAGTTCTGGTGCCATTCTAAACTGTAGTTTGCTATGATGGGAATGAATCTAGTCTCTCTTAGCTTATGTGTTTAATAATGTTTGTGATTAGTCTTCAAATGCCAAGTGAGAAAATGGTTCCATATTTCCTAAATTATGCCTCCATGATTCAACTACAGACAAATGGTTAGTTCAGGGTTAAGCAACCAATAGTTCTTGACAAAAAAAGAAAAACAGCAATAAATGCAAATGCAAGGCTGAAATGTCCTATTTCACCTGAGACTTCCAGACTCTTTATATTTCACTGAAAATGCTTAGAATTATTTTTAAAAATACAGTGCCACCATGGGGGAGGATTAACCCTTATCTAGTAATCAATGTTCCAACTCTAATTGGGCTTAGTTTATTTGTTTTGTTAAAACAAAAACAAAGAAGGTTAGCCAACAAAAAGAAAAATGAATAGGACAACCCACAGACAGGGGAAATCAACAAACTGCTGTGAAGAGTGCTTTGCATGATCATTTTTAATGCACAATGGATATGTTAATGTTAAGCATTGCTTAGCCATCGGGGACTCTCATTCTCTCAAAGTTTATATATTATTGCTATACCTGATAATATGCCATTAGCATTATTAATATTACAAGAAACTTACCCCATTTTTCTAAATGTTATTTACATACAATTATTATATATTAATCTGTTTTTTATAAAATAGATGCAATTAGTGATTTTTTTTTCTTACAAATGACTTCAAATGTATTTGTTGTGTGAGACACCTTGAAAGCTTTTATATATGGTCATATTTTTGCTTATACTTCATGGAGAAAGAAAAGGTTAAGCAAGAAAATGTAGGGGGAAAAGCTAAGGGACATTTGACTACACATGTAAAATAATCTAAACGTGAATTATATAAAGCTTGTATAAATGCTTCACCACATCTTCATTTCCTTCATGTAATTAAAGCAGAATATTTGCTGAATTGTATAAAGAAAGATATTAAGAATGAGATGAAAGATCTAATGAAGTATTAGTCTTTTGGCTGAAACAGTTACAGCAGTATGATATTTTTCTATTAGTAAGGATGCTCCAAGTAAAATATATAAAGAGTATGACTTGATTTAGTTCTTTTTAGTTTTTTTAACTAACAATTTAATCAATGTTTATATAATATAGCTTTTCCTAAGAGAACCCATGATCAAGTGACCTAATATGATGTAGCTTTTCTCTCTCCAAGAAATTTGTTTAGTTGCTAAGTTGTGTCTAACTCTGTGACCTCATGGACCATGGCATACCAGGCCCCCTATCTTCCATTATATCCTGGAGTTCACTCAAACTCCCAAGAAAAAAATAGATACCATTATGAAACAGGAAAAGCTCCCAATTAGTATGATTATTTCCTTGAGTGATACAAGATACGTTTTATATAAATGGTATATAAATTAAGTGGTATCAATTTCTTCGCCCTATGTTATTTGGAGGTTTATACTTTTCAAACAAAGTTTTTCCAGTCTCCTCCACTGACCCTCACACAATTGGCTTATCAAAATTAATGATACCAAATGAGAAAATTTAATCTGATTGTTTTGATGCAACACTTGTAATAATAAGTTGCTGTTAATTTGTAAGGATCCCATTTGTGTTATACATTTACCTTAATCCTTACCCCAGTGTCAAGTACTTGAGAATGAAACAACACAGTAATTTTTATTAAGTGTTTAAAAATTAATATCTCGAAATTTGATTTCAGCCTTTTTAATATATTCCTTTTTTATAGTCAAGTTGATTACAGAGCCAAGCTTTGGGCTTGTAACTTCTGCTTTCAGAGGAACCAGGTAAGTGTAAAACTGTTATGTTCCAACATTACTGTAATACATTTTTTTAAAAAATCTTATTGGTACTAAAGTGATGCCACTAGCTTTCTACTGTACCTCCAGGTAAACTGTATACCATGATTGTTTGTCATATCACTCTTATTTTTTATTTATTCCATTTAATTAATATTATTGCCCAAGCCTTCTAAGCAAAGAGTTCACATGAATTTTTACAATGCTTTTGGGTTACTTTATGGCCCAGAGTAATTGCAATTAGTTCATGTTAAAATATGGCTCGTGCTAATCATAGTTTAGAAATCATGCTAGAGATTGTGTAGAATAGGCAGCCTGAAATCCTGTTTTATTAATCTCTAGATGAAACAAAATAGCTGTAATTATGGTTTCTCAGTTACCACATCATACCAAGCCAGAGATAGCACTTGCTTGGGTTCATGCTTATTTTTTAATTTTCACATTGTGTGTATTATAAACAAAGCCATTATAGTTCGTAAAAGACAGCTTGATGTAATGCATGACTCTAATAAGTTGTACTTGTTAAATAAATCACAACATGAGATATGAAAATGGATGATTTCTGAGTTTTATTTGCCATTGATTTGCACACCATTCTTATCTAAACATCACAACAAATCTCAAAATGATTTTTCTTACCAGATTTTTCTTTGTATTGAATGCAAAAGTAATACCAGTGATCCACAAGGAGAAAGCCTCAGAAACTAAAGCAGCTGCATTTTACCAGAATTGGGTCACTAATAAAGAAAAATTAAGTCCTGAGTATTAATTGGCTCCAATTTCCAAGATAACAGCTTAGGTCAAAATTGCATCAAAATAATTCAAAATTATGAGGGGGAAGTGCGATTATGCTTCATAACTTTTCCACAAAATGTGATACAGCAATGAGAATGATGCCACACCAATCATTATAAATTTATCATTGATACCAATAATATAACTTTCCATTCATTTACTGGTTTTTCGTGTAACATTTTTATGCCTTTTGTATGAAAAACTGGCAAGCTCTAACATTAGATTAAATGACAAGGTTTCATCTTTATTCGGCATCTAAACTGCATTTTTTGGCTTTTCTCTTGTGAACTGCAGTAGGATCATCCCTGGGAAGATTCCAGCAGTAATCGGCAAGCATGGATGGACTCCATTTCCCTTGGTATCTTTTCTCCATGCCTGCGATATCCTGGTGGAATCTCTCCCCATGCTCATCACTCACTGCCCCACAGGGAAAGAGTCTAAATGTGAGCGTAAGAAGTGAATTTTCAATGATATGTTTGCACCAAGTGCTTTACAGGACCTAAGCAAATTTTCCACTTGTTTTTCATAGTTATATGCCTTGCTGTTCTTAAAGTGAAGATAAATGCACACATTTCCATTGGTACCATTTTCATTGTTTTACCGTACTTTGTTGAGAAGTTAAGAGGCATCATGATCATTAGACACCTCATTCTCTTGTAGGCAAATATACTCGCCTGTGAATAAATCTTTATTGTGAAATATCTTGAAAACTTTAGCCAACCAGCACTTTTATCACCTGTTTTCTAATTCATTTAATTGAAATATGTAAAATTAATGCAATTTATCTTGGCGGTTGATAATTTCCCAAAATTTGTAGACCAGTGTAATTTATACCCATGAAAAGGTGCACAACTCTAAGAGAATAATTACGTACACCCTGTAGTTATGTTATAACTATTCCAGAGGGATTTTATTTAAGCCATTGGCTTGCAGACAATATTTCCTTCCTTTATAGACCTTAATCGGATACTGTATTAGATGACAGAATCCTTTTATTATAAATTGATAGCAACGACAAATATGATTTTATGTCTGCATAGTGTTCTGTTTACTCAAATGTTAGCTTTCTTCTAGATTAGAGGAAGTATAAAACACAAAGAGGAAACTGCTGTAGAATCCCTAAAATAGATGAATAGCCCAAAAAGATTGATCAGAAAAGTTAGATAAAATAAAAGAATCTACTTTGTTGGAGTTTAAAATAATCAATCAACAAAAATGAGGAACTATGTAGCTATGTTAAGTGGCAAATCAATATGCTGCCTCTTAGCTTAATCAAGATAGAAAGAAAGTGGGAATCAATGCAACTTTCTATGTGCCTCATTTTATAACCTATCTTACTAATATTAGGATGACTATAATTCTAGTCCTGGCAAGGAGATCATCATTATAAATGAGATCTGTTTTCTTAAAAATACAGATATGTATGACTATCCTTAGCTTATTGCTTTGAATTTTGAACTTAACATTTTAAATATAAATTAACTATATAAAATACTGGAAGATGGCCATCTCTATTTATATGTTATTTGCATGCTATTTTTAATGGAGGAGTAGAAAATAGAATATTTCTATAGATTCCATGCTTTGGCTTGGAAATATTTAGGCAGAAAAAATATGATTACAATATGGAGTAAGATTTTTCTGAAACTGCAAAACTGTCTGCTTATTTGCATGGATTATTTATGAATCATTTTGGCTCATTTCTAAAGAAGAAGTCATATTTCAGGAACATTCCATTGGAGCTGATGGGAAATAACTTGCAAACTAAATGTAAACATCTCACATTTACGGATACTCATTTATATGTCAATGTCTGTGGTTAATTTTGTTTCATCTTCAATATGCTTTTCTAATTCGGAAAAGCCAATTTCCTTATATAGGATCTGAACTTGAGATCAATTGAAGTTCTCTTCAACTGAACTAATTTTTGGTTCTCTTAAAAATAAAAAGCTGATTTCAATGGCCTCTGTTTAATAACGTTCAAGCAATAATTATATGATGAATATATATTATATACACATAAACACAGAAGTTAGAGGCTCCAGGCTATATTTATATGACTAGATTATCAAGGAGGAAAAAATAAAAACAAGTAATAGCAGAAGAAAATTATGTGTTGTATCCCTTCCTACCACTTCCTCTCTTTGCTTTAACTTTTACAAAGTTTCTTTTTAAATGTTTGGTGAAATTAAATCTAATTTATCTTGTTAGATCTTTTCCCGTAATTGCATTTGCAAATGAGAAACTACATTAAGTGAGTTACTTAGATGAAGAAAAGAGAAGTCCCCAAAGAAATTTTCCTTGATGTATGTAATTAAGTGCCTTGTTAAAGTCAACTCAAAAGATTCTTTCTTGTTAAGACAATATTTTCTGCTAATTTATTCTAATTAAGCAATATGTCATAAGGTCACTTATTTAGCTGCTTGTCTTGTTTTTGAACTTTTTAAAAAGCTAAATATCAAGTGGAATAAATAAGATGTTATGAGAAGCCCAAGACCTATTCCCATCTAAGTCTCCCTTATTAGCATCCAACATTCTTTCAAGCTCATTCCAAGAACTAATTTTCCATTTATTTGAGTTGGCTTTAAAATTCTTATCACCTCTAGATCTTATCGAAGAAATGATAACATTTCCTTTGTTAAATATTCGACACATTTTCTGATTTAAAAAAATCAATGCCATTTTTGAATAAAACATTTGGAGAAAACATAAATCCCAGAAGGAAAAGTGCTTTGGAAATGTGCATTGAACTCATCACTCAGTCATTCCCAGTCAACCTACCTCTAAGAGTAATTGTGGGGATAAAATGAAAGCATAACCCCATGTATCTTCTTGAGCGCTTGGAGAAAAAAGTAGTTATCAATTCAATCTACAAAAGTCTAAATAAATAATGCTCTCAATTTTTTTTTAATGTTCCATGATTTGGAAATGTCATCCAACTTGATAGAAGACCAGAAGTTAGAAACAATAGCAGGAAACCAGAGAATAGTGCATGTCTACTGGGATTTTCTTTGAATTATGTATGGTTTAATAAACTTAAAATATTTAGTTAAAATATTTTCAGCAGTATTTCTTCTTCTGATAGGTTTGTTGAGGAGATATACATCTTTGGAAGTACAGGTTTAGTTCTGTAGCTGTTTGGGCACCCCACCCCACCCCACCTAACTATTGATATGATGTAGTCTACATTGACTTTTCCAATCTTGTTTTTGTTTGTTTGTTTGTTTGTTTAAAAAATCTGAATGTATACAAAGCTTTAAGTTCAGCCTGGGATGTAACACTCTTCCATCACTAATGCCATTTTGCTTAGAGAGAAATCACTAACCATAAAAAGAACAAACAATGTGATTTTAAATGTTTTAGCATGATAAGACTTACATAATGTGATTGGCCAATGCATGGGTGACTTATCAGAGAATGTGTTAGTGTTGTCATATGAAATCATTTAATATATTTAATAAAACCATGTGAAAATTGATGCCTTTTAGCATTTTGGAAATATTTCGAAGCCTTGTAAAAAGGATGTTATTCAATTAAAGCCAGGAATCTAAAAAGTCTTCTTATTAAAGCAAAATTGTCACTCTGTTGGAATCTTCTGTTAGAACCTCTTTTAATTATTTCAGAACTGAAGAGTAGAATATGGAGTAGAATAAACAAAGCTATATATGAGTAGTACCAGTGAAATAATTTTACCTTTAAGGTGATGTGACACATAAAAATAAACCGCTACCTTGTGGAAGAGAACCTTCGTTTGGTTCTGTTGGTTTATTGGAGGTGTTAATGATGGCCTCTTTTACTTGGAGAACTAGCTACCTAGATTGGGTCAATTAGACTTCTCTGGTGGCTAAAGAATCAGAAAATGAGCGGGGTAAGAACCTATTTTTAACATACACCTGTGTAGTTCAATAGGTGTGTAGTTATGTAACACTGCAGTTTGCAAACAAAAATAGAAAATCTTACAAAATGAAATATTAAAGTTACAATTGTAAACAATCCCAACACAAAGGAGATATGGGAAGGATGTAAAGATTTCAGCATGCATATGGAGTTCTTGAAAATGCTGAATGGAAAGAGGAACACATAACCAAAGAAGAATAGAAGATAATCTACAGAAACTATAAGAACTATGTCAGAAAGGCTAAAACTCAGAATGGCCTGAGGCTTCCAGTAGATACCAAAACCTAAGAAAACGGTGTTATTGTGTACATTAAAAACAAAAGGGAAACAAAAGAGGATCTAGATCCATTGTGAGTATAAAGTGGTGAAGTGATGCCAGCCATTTGAGGTAGGCAGGATCAAGAAAGAAACACATCAGGATTCCAGGAATATTCTTAATTTTTTGCAGGGGCCAGTTACAGAATCTTGAGAGCATGTCGAGGTTTGAAAGTCAAGGTAAAGTTATCTTCAGATTCTTTCTTATACTTTTTTCTTTCTTTCTGGGGACTAAGTTGTCTTTTTTAAAAAAATCCCACCTCAGCAGTTTACTCTCATTCTTTCCCATCCTCACAGCCAGATCCACAATCCTTCACAACTGGTAATTGGCGATGGTAGGCAGACAGGATGTCTAAAGTCATATATTGCATCTGTCTTGTCTCAAAAGTGAAATGGAGTCTTAGCTGGTGATTATTGTGTGACTGAGGAGGGAGAGGGATTCTTCTTAGAACAAGCAAGGCAATAGAACCCCTCTCACTATTCTTTGAGAGTTTATTCTTTGAGAGTTTCAGGAGAATTGGCGAGATTCCAGAAGACTGAAGGAGAAAGGTTATCTTTATTTTCAACAGGAAAAGACAAACCCAGGATACTGCAGAACTATTAGTTTGACATCAATACTGGCAAAGGATCTTGAAGAGATTAAGAAATATCATATTTGTAAGCACTTAGGTAAGTGTAGTGCAATTAGCAGAAGCCAGCACAGGTTTGTTGCAAACAAATTGTGCAAACAAATATTATTTCCTTCTTAGAAAGAGTTGGTGGTTTATAGATCAGGGGAATGCTATAGACATAAAGTATTTGGACTTCATCAAAGCTTTCAACAAAGTCTATCAATGTATCTTCTTTCCAACTGCATAAGTGCAGTACATCATTTGTGTTATGGAAAGTGTCTATGAAAGGGGAGGTGATATGATGTACTGCAGTGATGGAGCAGTTTTCCAGGAGGGAAGGAGCACATTCCAAGAAGGGGGAACAAAACAAGAGACAGCCAGTCCAGAACCGGACCGTAGTAAAAGGAAGAGATTGAGGATAGCCATTCCCTGGAATCTTCAAATGTATATCCATTAGGTTAGGGCAGGGGTCGGCAACCTGCAGCTCTGGAGCCACATACGGCTCTTTGGGCCTTCTGCTGCAGCTCCTTGTGGCCCTGTCGCAGCAGAGGGATGAAAGAGCTGTCTCCTTGTTGTGGTGGTAGCATGGGTGGAGCTTTAGTGTGGAAATGAAGAGCCCCTGCCTTTGCCTTTGTGCAGCAACAGCATTCCGCCTTTGTCATGGTACTTTCCTGTTGCCTCCAGCAAAGAGGGCTGGAGAGAATGGCGGGGTTGGATCATCCCCCAAGCCTGGCCTTCCTCCTCCCTTGTTGGCATGGCCAAGAGAAAGAAGGGGGAGGTGTGGGGAAGCACTCCCCTCCCCCGCCAAGCACAACAGCCCAACGGGAGGGGGAGATGGCCTGGCAGAAGCATCCCTATTGGCGAGTTGGACGGCAGAGAGGCGTGGCCTGGCTCTCACAGTGGGACACTGTTCAACACCTCCAGACATGAGCTGCCACCTTTGAAACAAGCCACTTTCTGTTTCCTGTGACTTTCCCAATCTCAGCTCCTTCACCCCAGTGAAAGCTATGTTTTTGCTCGCTTTCTGTTGCCTGTACCTTTCCCGGGCAGTGATGGCCGGGGCCATGGGGGGGGAGCAGAGGGAAAAGGGCTGCTCCCCCCTCCTCAGCAAGCTGGGCCTCAAGTGCAGAGAGTTGCAGGTGAGTGCCAGAGGGTCAGAAGATGCGCTCCGATGTCGCCCCAACACGCATTTCCAGCATGCACTCCTCTGTCCCAAAGTAGGATTGAGTGGGTTGAAGGGAGCAGGGGAAGGGGGAAGGGGGAAGGGTAGGAGGGAAGGAGAAGCCCAGCTGGCTTTCCTTTGGCAGGGCAGGGAAGACCCAATACCCCCTCCATGGCTAGCCTGCTCCTCTCGCAGTGCTTGCACAGCACACTTGCCCCTGGCAACAGCATTGGTAGTGGTGGCAGCTTGCTCTCACCTCCCGGATGTCTGTTGCTGTGATGCCCCACCTCTTAGCTGATCGTTGGTGCACTGCTAGTCTGCCAACCTCGGTGGACTTTGAAATGACAGTGGCAGCAGCAGCACCAGAGCGTCTGGCGGTTCAAGATGTGTGCGTTTCTCCCAGCTTCCTCCTGGCAGGTGACAGGCCTGTGGCCGCCAAGTGCGGGTGGTCATGCCTTGGATGTAAGAGGGAGACTCTGCAGTTGCCAGAAAGCTTGTTGGTTGCCCTGCACCTGATCTGCTTCAAAGATGCTGTGGCTCCTGTCAATTCCATTTGTGCATTAGCTCATCCTGGAGTACTGGACAAGTGTAACAATTTGTCTCTATCTGTGTCTGGCCCACCGGACCTTGCCAGGCATACAAGAATTGTTCATGTGCCTGATTTGTCCCAGATAAGTGGCTTTGCACCTGCATGGTCAAATTACATTATTCTGTCTGTTCTTGTGCAGACCTGTGTAGGTGTGGCTGGGTGGTGGTGGTGTCATGTGACTCGGTGGGAGTGACATTTAATTGGCCATGCCCATCCAGGCTTTGCAGCTCCCGGTGTTTTGTTTTCTGTGGGAAATGGGTCCAAGCGGCTCTTTGAGTGTTTAAGGTTGCAGACCCCTGGTCTAGGCCATCTAACCATTGAAGCACAGCACATTTATATTAAAAAAAATTAGATACTGACCTCAACTTACAGCCAATCACAATGTGATCTATAATTTGACATGAGACCCTGCAGTACAATTCCATATGTATACTAAGTCCCTGAACAACTGTGTGAGGTACAAATCCTATTCAGGATTGTCCATTGCTGATGTGGTAGTTCAAAGCCTGGCACCATTTTTGTGGCATCATTTATATGTCTTCCTGTGTTTAGCTGTTCAGTGCCCCACTTGGCTTTCCACTGAGAATTGATTTTAAAGTTGCTGAGCAGTTGTTGTGCAAGAGCAGTGGGAGCTTCCTGGATTTGAGTCTTCCTGCTCACAAATGAAGAAGGTTGGCATGCACCAGTAGCAGTGGGTTGTTCATAATTTTTCTGTATTCTCTCACTAGTGCATCTTGCCTTCGTAAAGCCGGTGATGCTATATGGCTCAGAACAGGAAGCCAGCAAGTTGACGTGGTTTGAATACATCTGCTTATAAACTTAAAAATATGGTGTCAATGAGTCTGGAGTCTAGCTTACTACCATATATGGCAGCTGTTAAGCCATACAGGGGCACACTATTTTGCTGTGGAGTAGACCAACCTAGTGCTGATGACCTGAGGGTGAAGCTCCCCATTTAGTTCCACATACTTTCTGAAGTATGTTGTTCCTAGCATTGATTTTTGCCACCGTATTCTTTAGATGTATCTTGTAGGGGAGAGTCTGGTCCAATGTTACTCCAAGGTGCTTTGGATGGGGATTACAGGGGAGTAAGTTGTGGTTTAAGTAGTCCTTCCGGGCTTCACATGCTAGTTTGTTGTTAAGGTAGAAGCACACAGTTACTGTTTTGCTGGTGCTAGGAGTGAGCCTCCAGTCAGTGGAGAATTTTCCCAAAATTTTAAGAACTTTGAACAGGAGGCTGTAAGCATCTCCATATTTTTTCTTACACTGCTATGGCCAAATCATCAGCGTATTCAAAATTGCATCCCCTTGTCACTGGCATATCTGATATGTATGTTGAATAGTGTAGGTGCCATTACCGAGTCTTGTGGGAAGCCATAGTTTAATCTTACCTTACTTATGTTATTCCCCCATTATTATCTGAAAGGACCTATTACTCAGCATGTTATTAATTAGTCAATAGATTTTTGCAGGGAATAATATGGCACAGTTTGTATAACAACCTGTCCTCCCAAACCGTGTTATATGCTGCAGTTACATCTACAAACATGACTATGGTTTTGAGGCTCATAGGAATCCTGCTTCAATACAGCCTGTTAGGCTTAGCACCTGGTCTATACAACTCCAGTCTTATCGGAAGGCAGGTTCATCTATTATGGGACCTATTATTAAAGTTCTTCAATTTAAGGCAAAATTTGAGGCAAATTTTCCCAGTCATTTTTCTGATCTGAGATTAGGATTCCTTTTGGAAACATTTCTTATTTATTTATTAATAAATAAATAAATAATTGGGCACCCATCGTACCATAAGGTAACTCTGGGCGGCTTACAGTTACATCTTACAAACTCTGGGCAGCTTACAGTTACTTTAAACAAAAATGTTAAAATCAAATCTTAAAACAAATCTCTATTAGAGAAGTAATATTTCTGGAGAAAATCAGAAGCATCTCTCATCAACAAACTGCATTATGAATGATTCTGAAGTTGCTAAAAGGATGGAGAATACAGAACAGAATGTTACAAAGGTTACCAGTATTACAATTTTTTCTGTCCATGGGGCTAACTCAAGAAACCTACAAGCAGCCCGCATCTAGTTAGTAAACAGAAACCCTATTTTGCAAAGCAACAGAGCTAAAATGTCAGTTGTACATATAATAGGAAGCTCTGGGATGAACGCCATCCTATGTAAAGGATACAGTCAAGTGTATGGTGGAAAACACTTGCTGTGCTCTTGCCTATTCTCCTTTGATCTATTCCATTGAAGTAGTACCGTTTTCCTAAAGAAGAAAATTCACTAAAGAAATAAAAGCACTCAGAACTTCTATAATTTAATCTTCTGATATCTTTTAGTAAGATCACATCATATAATTTATCATCTTCAAGTTCCACACATAGTTGCTCTTTCAAAAGCCATGGTGTGGTTTGGTATTATAAAGTTCGAGGAGAATCAGAAGATAGTTAAATCTAGCCTCTGTACTTCACACAAGGTTTGGAATGCAGTACATAATCACAGAATGGCTATCCGGCCTCAGTATACTTTAATGGACAAGAAAGCCCACCTCTGCTCAAGGAATTCTATTCTATGCTTAAATA
This sequence comes from Oxyrhabdium leporinum, assembly GCA_032468155.1. Taxonomy (NCBI): domain Eukaryota; kingdom Metazoa; phylum Chordata; class Lepidosauria; order Squamata; family Cyclocoridae; genus Oxyrhabdium; species Oxyrhabdium leporinum. Next base: position 7,959 of record JANHFL010003750.1, on the reverse strand, counting down.
GCTCACACAGTTAAGAGGCTTCTCTATATACATTTAGCCCAAATATATTTCCCTGCAATTTCTACCCATTGGCAGTAGATAACAGAGGGCAAAACATTTCAAATTAGTTCTATTCTACATTTGAAACAGCTATTTTTAACCTTCAGAAGTGTTTTAAGTACAATCACTTCTGGTGCAGTAGGAGCAGTGTATCAGGACAAAAACAACTATTTCTAGAAAAAATGATATGAGGAAACTAATAAATACTATTTCAGTTCCAGAGTCATCCAAACCAAGAAATTCTTGCCACCAAGCGTTATATAGCTCCCATCTACAGATGCACACAATTGCTAAGGAATATTTCTTGGCAGCAAAGAAAGGTGCAAGAAAGAAGACAGCCATTTTTTAACTTCCAGATATTAAGGTCTGAGCAAGCTTTCCCAATGGATGCCCCTAGTCATGTTCACATAAAATATCTGGTCAGCGTGGTCTGTTGTTATTCTTTACCTATTTATTTGATTTCTGTAGCTGTCCATCTCAACAAATGATTCTGGGCAGCTACAGAAATCAAATTAATTAATTAATAATGGCACTAATTTGGCAATTTAACACTTTATAAAATAAGAGAGTCAGTTTGGAGTAGTAGTTAGGGCATCAGGCTAGAAAGTGGGAGACAGTGAGTTCTAGTCTCACGTTAGGCACAAAGCCAGCTGGATGACTTTGGGCCAGTCACTTTCTCTCAGGAGGCAATGGCAAACTATTTTTGAAAGCTTGCCAAGAATACTGCAGGGACCTGTCTAGGCAGTCTCCAAGAATCAGACATAATTAAATGGAATAAAACAAACAACAAACAATAACAAAGAATTAAAAATCAGGTTAGTAATAAATGTAAAAAGAGCCTGAAGTGTATAAGTAATAGGCATAGTTCCTGCTTGGGGCATATAGATTGCTCAGTGGTGTTTTTTTTCCTCTCATTTACCATACATGGCAGCTTATTACTATACCCTGTAGAAAGTTAGCACCCACCCCTGTCCTAGAAGAATGAAATATTCTAGGAAATATTATAAAGGCAGAATATTATATTTCCCTGGATGAGAAAAGGAGAAACATTTTTAAAGACAAAGCAGCTTCCTGCAGCTCCCTGCCCCCCCCCTCTTCAGCTCCAGGGTGATGGGATTAAGACATGGCCCTCAGGACATGATAGGATTAGCCCTCTACCCATCTACCCATCTACCTATCACCACATGGCACCTGGGAAGATTACATCATCCAGCAAGATTCAACCAAGCCTGGGACTCAAGGCAACCTACAAAGTTACCCCTTCATGGCCCCCTGGGAGTCTGACAACCAATCAGAACACATTTCTTGCCACAGGAACAGGAAGCAAGTTCAAAGCCCAACATAGGGTATAAATCTCTCTCAGCCATGTGCTCCATTTTGCCCAGGACTTCAAACCCCATGTGGTCCTGTCCACCATTAAACCAAGCAGTCTCCATGTTTCCAATGTCTTTCTTCCCACTTGGAACTAAACCCAGATGGACATTTCTTCCAACAACAAATTGTTCTGAACGACCACTGAACATAGAACAGGACTCTGGTGCTCTTCTCAGTGTGAATTTTGTTTATAGCTATTGAAAATCTATTTCACAAACCCTACATAGAAAAGGTACAGTTTTCTCTAAGTCAAGTTCAGCTTCTAGTGGACAAACCCATATAATCATCTTGGCAACCATACAGAAATGATTTGCCACTGCATTCTTGACTTCTCAGTCTAGCCTACAGTTACAGATTTCCTGATCTAGTATTTTCCTATAGAGATGTAAATCAGGTCTAACCTCAACTTTTGAGCTCAGGCAAGTTTGTCTACTCTCCAAATATACCAAAACAAGACTCATATGACAATACATTCCTCTCTAGCACTCTCCATTAAAACCTATTGGGACATCAAGAATCAAACCCCTTCTTTAACAAGAAAGTAAAAGCCAATTCATGTTAATGTTACTTAGATTTACTAAGAAATGACCTTGATCTTAGCTGAATGGAAAAACATCCTGCTGGCACAGATCTAGGCAGTTAAGCAATTGCAGTTGCTTGAAATACCTGTCCCTGATTTAAATACTACCCTTAGTTCAAAGTCTGCATGGTCTCACTCTTTTAATCACTCTCATCCCCCCCCCCCAATGAGACCAACTCAATTGCAGGAGGAGACTGGCATTGGTCAGCTTGAGGCACCTGGTAGGAGTCGGAAACCTGTCTTGTCCTGTACTGGGGCTTATCTACCCCCCCCATCTCTGTTCCAACGTTGGTTTTGTTGCCTTAGCTTCACTCTCCTCCCCAATGACCCAAATTAGCTTCCTTCAGGAGGACTCAAACACTTATTGAAAGATATTTCCTTTAACAGAACTAACCTCCTTCTTCTGGCTGCTCCCACTCTGTAGATGCCTTTGATGTGCTTACTGCCATCTTTCTTAACTTTAAGTTCCAAACATAAATTACAACACTCTTCAATATTGTATACAACATCTGGTATATATTTACTGCAAGTACAATAGATAAAGAAAATAATGAGAAGGAGCCTGTCTTGGCCTCACCCAGAACATGTAACAATCTTTGTCCAAACCAATATGTAAGTTATTAACACATTAGGAAGAAAGTTGGAGCAGGCTCACAAATATGTGGCAAAAAGACAGAGAGAGCAATAATGTTAAAATATGACTACAGGGATGGAGGTGTGGGGTAGATAAGTACAATGTTCTTGATACCTGAAATTTTATAGATACTTTTCTGATTCAGTCCTGCTAGTTGATATCATATCTTGTCCTACACAGGTTAATTTTGCCCCCAAAATCCTTGTTCCCTACTTTCTGCTTCCTTAATTTTAATTTCTAATAACGGAAGGTGTTTCAAGCCATCCATCATGCCTTTCTGTTCTGTTCATATTTAAAACGTCCAGGGTTTTCTAACTGAGAAACAAGATACACTCTACACATGCTCAGAGACACTCTTATCCCTTATACCAAGCGCACGATGTAGGGCTGAGAATGTTAATGAAGTGCACTATCTTCCTCCCTTCTTCCTATTCCCTTCCTTCCCACTCAGACTCACCCATTGATTGCGATCGCAGCTCCGACCAGCTAGACAGCCCTCTGCACTCCATACCATCCACTGCCCACTCCATACCATCCACCCCAGCGGCGCCTGGAAAATGACGCAATTAGGCTGCGTCACCACCGCTGGAGCCACTCGTTTTTCTGCAGCGCCCGCAGTCCGCGAACCAGTTGCTGTGCAACTCGCTTAAGGGCCATTTTTCCAGCCCTGCCGTGGAACGGAGACGCGGACACTGAGGACCGGGAGGGCTGCTAACTTTGAGTCTCTGGAGCGTTTTTACACTGCTGCACATCTCGATTTTAGACACAGCGTGCAAAGGCAGTTTGGAATCGTTCGCATCAACTTGTCAAGGAAGGAGAGGAATGGTGAAAATTTCACCGACAGCAACATAGCTGAAGTCTTTCGATCTCTTATTGCCCCTGTCCTACGAAGGGCAAGCTGCTTAAGGGATCTTTCTGCCAATCGACACGTTGGGCTATACTGCAGCCTTTTTCCCCAATAGCATAATCGAGGATATACTATCGAGCAGGATACTTTTCCACGACTCCTTCCCAGCCAACCAAGTTCTCTGGCCTCTGCACCTCCTCCTTCCCTTGAAGATTTGACTCCAGTGGGATCATGCGTGGAAATATGGAAAATTGTGTCTATGTTCAATTTTCTGTGATTTGACCACATTGATCCATAAACTAGTGACAAAGACAGGACTGCTAAGCTTCATTGGGTTTCGCTGCTTTATGAGGGTGCCCGGCAAACTCAGTTAATGCTGTTTTGTAGCAACTTTCAAAGGCTTCCTGAAAGTAACATTTATTGATTTATTCATTCAATTTTTATAGATGCCCATCTCAAGCCATGACTGGGCAGTGGACAATCATAAAAACAGGTTAAAAACAATATAAAATTTTTTAAAAGCTGGTATATATTCTCATAGAGTTCCCTTAATGTTATTTCTGACATTTTAAGAGATATATAAACACATAAAAATAGCTGCCATGGGAGGCTTCCCTATTCACACAATGGCAGTCATTATAAAACCTTTTTCAGATAGTAACTTTTATTTGGTGCAATTCTGGGAAGAAATATCCATCTGGTTCAGTTCCAAGCTGGGAGAAAGACACTGGAAACATGGAGGCTGATTGGGAAGATGGTTTATTGCTGAAGCAGAATCACATGGGCTTACGGTTCTGGGCAGCTGACAAAATAAAATTTAGAGTGGGGGCTTTTATACCTTCTTTTGGGCTTTGCACTTGAGCTTCCTGTTCCTGTGCAAGAACATGTATTCTATTGGCTGTTAGAATCCTATGGGGTCATGTAGGGGTCATAGCTGGCTCTATAGGCAAAAGAGGAAATGTAAATCTTAGGTGTTTATCTGAGCTCCCAGGTTTGGTTGAAGTTTGGACTGTTTTGGGGGTGATGCAATGAAGGGGCTTGTGTTTTGAAAGGCTATTGTGGCTTAATGGCCTTTGTCCTGTTTTCGATCTTGAGAGAGCTAATCCTACCATTCTGCCTTTGTTCAGACTTTCAGGGAGTTTCAAAATATCCTGTCTTGAATGGATTACCAAATTACCAAAAAACGGGAGAAAAAGAAAGAGAGAGAGAAATGAGAAAATGATGGAGAGAATGAGAGGAAAAAGAGAGAAACAAAGATTGAGAAGGGGGAGAGAAAGGAAGAAAGAGAATGAAAGAAAAACTCTCTCAGACGTGACGGAAGCAATGGCAAGCTAGATCTCTTGCCAAGAAAACTGCAGTTTGCCAGAAGGCACAAATTGGAAGCAAGTCTGATTTTTTTGTAAGGAAATAACAGATGGCAAAACATGCATCTGAAAATAAGATTATTTATAATTTTTAACAATGTATTATATTGTCAAACCCAAAAGAAAACAAAATATATATGCTATTGCTTTTAGTACAATCTTTCCAGCTTCTATCAACTTAGAGTTCACTATGAAAAGATTATGGAGAAGCAATTTCCCACAATTAACTTTATTTTGGATTTGCTATTGTATTCAATGAGAAAGAAAGAAAAAGAGGGAAAGGGAAGAAAAAATGTATAATATTCAGAATTTGATTTCAAATGAATTTGTCTTTTCATGTAAAGAACTGTACTTTAGATTTTTTTAAAGGAAGATATAAATAAATAGAAAGTTGCTAAAAGATCTGACAATTATATTATTTTTTTGATATTTCCTTTAATAAAAGCAGGACATAGATTGAATACATTTCTTCTTTATTCTGGGTATAGTTGCTTATTATAGCATATATGAAAAGAAGGAAATTGTGAATCCCAGGTAATCCCATTTTATCAGAAGATTAGATAGAAAAAAGACATCGACTTTCATGATTTTACACCTGATAAAGATCACCACTTCACATTAAAGGGAATTATTTGTGTTTGTGGGAAGAGATTAATCTTCTTTTCCAGCCAATTTCACTATTTGAAAGTAAAGAGCTAAGCATAATATATTTATACAGGTAGTCCTCAACTTAAAAGTTCATTTAGTGACTGTTCAAAGTTACAACGGCACTGAAAAAAAGTGACATGATCATTTTTCAAACTTATGACCATTGCAGCATCCCCATGGTCATATGATCAAAATTCGGGTGGTTGGTAACAGGTTCATATTTATGACAGTTACAGTGTCCCAGGGTCATGTGATCATCTTTTCTGACCTGACAAGCAAAATCAATGGGGAAGCCAGATTCACTTAACAGCAATGTTAATAACTTATCAGTTGTAATGATTCACTTAACAACTGTGGCAGGAAAGGTTGTAAAAGGAAGCAAAACTCACTTAACAAATGTTAAGCAGCCTAAATTTTGGACTCAATTGTGGTCATAAGTTGAGGACTACTTGTAGGCAACAAACCCTTGGTTAGAAAGTTTCTGAGAAAAGTTTGAAGATTCTGGCAGTTTAAAACAAGGAAAGTTGTGGTTGTTCGATACAAACAAGTCAGTGGGAAATTATGTTAGGTAAGGAAATATTCCTATGGTTACAAAACACTTTCCTGTGAAGGGGAGGCTCATTGAAATTTGCATAGTGGTGAGTTTTGTATAGATTAAAGGCACAGGAAATGTTATACTTTACTATCTATACCATGAGTATAAAGTTTGGAAGTGCAATATATATACATGTAAGCAGTTAGGAAATCTAAGCTATGTATTTGCCCAGATAGTTCTCTACTTAGCTTTGTATATAACATTGCTGCAGATATTCTAATTTTAGTTTAGTTGTGTGGTGAATTGCTCTCTCCAATCAGTTTAAAATATAGATTCTTTTTTAAAAAGTCATATAGATACACTATTAAATTTTCCTTTAAAGATGACTTGTGATTATGAAAGACAACATTGGGTGATCTGTTTCTGGATCTATCAAGGAAGATTCCAATTTCAGAGTGGCTGATTTTATATCATCATGGTAATCTGGAATATTGTGTCTGTTGGTATCTGTGTTGGCTTCTAACACTGATTTTGGATTTATTTCACAACAGATTAATAAAAATGAAGTGGACAAGAAAACCCTAACACCTCTAAAACATTATGCAAAACAGTGTTTTAAGAATCTGCTAGCTAGATAGCTGCAAATAAAATTATAAAAGTAGCACAGCCTCTGATAATAATACAATGTATTACAAACGTACAAAATGCTGAGTACATTTTGAAAAGAAAATAATTTGTTTACAGCTTTTGTGACCCAAATCACCACTTGGCACATTGAGACACTTTACACCAATATCCCCCCCCCCCCCCAAATCTGGATTTTAAGCCATCAGGAAATAATAATGGAGGTCAACACATTATGCCTTGCCAGTATATTTAGCATGCTACCACATTTGGTGTGGTAACTTTGTATTCACCTGTAACCTCCATCTTAGACAATAACATATGTCTGTGAATCAGTGGCACAGCTATGGGCATACACATGGCTTCAAAATACGTTAACATCTTCATTCACCACTGACTTAGAACCATATTTTCTTAACTCTTGCCCCATGAAACCCTTCCTTTACTTGAGATTCATTTTTGACATATTCATTATTTGGGCCTCTGAAAAAGAACTCATCAAATTTCATGAACCTAAGTCTTAAATTGTCTACAAAACATTCTTACTTCCTTGATGTCATGGTAAAACTACACAATGGGGAATAAGCACTGTATTACTTAAAAACCATACTGATTGCCATACAAACAAACATACCAGCTTTTATCCAGAACATACTTGTAAATCGATTTTCTATAGCCAGGCTTTATGCAATAATCTCATTTGTTCTAACACACTAGACCAGGGGTGTCAAACTCAAGGCCCATGGGCCAGATCCGGCCCGCAGGGTGCTTAGATCTGGCCCCCGGGGCCACCCTAGAAACAGCAAAGGACAGGCCTGCGGTGCATCTGCCAGCGAAAATGGAGCTCGGGAGTCATGTGCGGCCCTCCCGAGCTCTGTTTTTGCTGGCAGAGGGTTGCAGGAGGCTGTCGCAGCCGAAAAGAGCTCAGGAGCCCATTTTCACTGGCAGAGTGCTCAGGCCACCACAGGCACCTGCAACACAAGTGAAATCAAGCTGGCCACGCCCTCTGCCTCCCCCAAGGTCAAACACAACCTTGATGCGGTCCTCAATGAAACTGAATTTGACACCCCTGCACTAGACCAAGATGTTCAACTGATGGAAGAAACCAGGTATTCCTTTGTTCTCATTAAGGGGAAGCACACTCTTCTAACTACCCAACCAGTAAGATCAAATCAATACAATTACCAGGAGAACCTGTTTAAAAGCCAGACCACATATAGAGCTCACATGTCAAACCATTCTATTAATTGACCTTAACTTTATTTCTTCTTCCATGGTATTACTTATAAGTAGGTTTCGTTGCTCTAGTCGCCC
>JANHFL010003749.1:445464-457632 GCA_032468155.1 Oxyrhabdium leporinum | reverse complement strand
CTCTCTCTCTCTCTCTCTCTCTCTCTCTCTCTCACACACACACACACACACACACACACACACACACACACACAAAATCAAGTTCTCCAAAGCTAAAATGTGGCTAAGTTGATATCTCCTTTTGAAGTCTCCTATGCATTTTAGATTACTCAGAGGCATCAAGACCAAAGGAAAAGTCACCAAAACCTAAAATAAATTGTACATAAAAAGTAGGGGAGAGAATTAAAAAAAACAAACTCTGATTGTGAACATCACCAATCTAGGTCACACTGGTGATACAGTCAAAGTTGGGAGTGGTGACTGAAGGCAGCAAGGGCCTGGTTGGGAAAACTAAAGTTGAACCCAAAAGAGATGGGTTACTGTTTACTTATTGAGGTCCAATAGAAAGAACATGGGAGAAATAACAGTGCATATAGCTGAGATGAGCTTTATAATTTATTTTTCACTTTTTTGGACCGTCCATTTCCCTCAGAGAGGGACTCTGGGCAGCGTACAATGGAATATTGAAATATAAAAACAGTATATAAAAGTTAAAGATTTAGAAGGAGGCAAGGATGATTAAACACAGTTAAATTTAACTAAAAGGTGAAGGGAGGGCTTTTAGGGCACTAGCCACCTCCTCTGGGATCTGCAAGGTGGCAGAGCCATATTTTGATTCCTTTTTGGAATGCCAGCAGAGTGAGGCCTGTTTCACCTCTGGAGGAAGAAGATTCCAAAGGGCGTGGACAGTGGCAAAGAAGACTCTCTTTCTGGATCTGCCATTTGGAATTTTTTAACTGACAAGGTCTGCAACATACTTTCCCTGCCTGACTAAGTGGGATAGGCTGATGTAATGGGACAAAAACAAGAATACTTATTTTCAGCACTGTTAATCAGTTTCTGAAGTGGAAACATAACAGGGAAAATTCTTTGTCCTGAAACATACCATATTACTACTTTGGGCACTGGTAATTTTGGAAATTTGAATGTTAAAAGACCAGCTAGCTTAAATTATATACCATAGTACAATGAAAATCATTGTGAAACCACGTAAGTTATAAAAATTGCCATGTCCCAAAAGTAATGTTTCTTGATACTTACATATATCTTTTTTTTACTTAAACAAGTGCTCAAGGCAGCTAGCAAAATTGAAAATGAAAAACCAAAAACACTCTCCCTCCCCCCGCCCCCAATAGTTAATGTTAAATTTAACTGATACCTTTAAATTAAAATCGTGGTGAAAGAGACACTTTTAAACATATTTTCTATTTTCTAGTGAGGGAATGTAGTCCATAGCTTAAAAGCAATGCATACAACCTGAGGTACTAGTTACCATCCCTGGAGCAAGAAGGTCTTGCAATGGCCTAGACTAAAGTTATCCTCTCCACATTCAAGTGAAGACCAATCAACAGCACAATCTGAATAAGATAAAAATATGACTTTAAGATAGCTGTATAAACTAGAGATGCATTTGCAAACAAATTTAATTTGGGACCCTTTTCCTTTGAATTGCAAGGGACAAGACCCATGACATCATATCATCACCAGGTTTGGCAGGATTGAACCCCCAGACTCAATTTCTTCTATTTCTACAATTGGGAATAAAAAGGATGCTAATCCTAAAAATAGGGGGAAAGTACCTATTTTATGGTGCTTTTTTTTAAAAAAGGAGTTAATAGATGTCTGCTCTGTTTCCACCAAGACTCAGATACAAGGACAGCACAATGATTTGCCTCATAGTTATTCACTATGCTTATAAGCATTAAACTAAATTAATTGACTCCAAGCCATAACATTATAAACTATTCTTTCTTTAAACCTGATACAGCTCTTATTCATATTATAGCTTAGCATATTTCTGAGCTCAGAATATAGACAATCGACATTTTTGAAACTATAGTAAATAAAGCCATGCAATGTCCATTATATCTGAAGGAAGGCCATCATGAAATTATTATATGATTGCACATCGTAAGGATTCATATAAATCTTAATCTGCCTTCAACTTTTAAGTGTCCAAAAATCCTGGTGGAAGAATCTTCCTTTTTGGAAGACAGTTTATAGGCTTGCTTTGTAATGAGAGTCAGAATGCTGTACCAGAAGCAAGGTAATTAATCATCCACATTACTATTGAAGATTCAGCCAGATTCCCCAGAGGTACTTAATTCATTCAGAATAATTACAAGCTGAGTAGGAATCCAAGTAGCAATAAATATACAAAAAGTAATGTATTGAAAAGTCATAGGAGGAATAGAAGATACACAATTTTTCCCTTTCCCCCATCCCCTCCCACACACCCCTTAAAACATTGAAGGGAAGATGAACAAACCAACATTTGCTCAAAATGAACCACAATGTATATTTATGACTATTCAGAACAAGAACTGTACAAACCCTAAAGCATCTGAAAAGCGCCCCCCACTCAAAATGAAATTAGGAATAAGGACATGTATTTATACAAACTACAGAAATAGACACTCCCTACAAATAAGGAAAAGAAGTATTTTCAGCACGCTAAAAAATGTGGGGGTTTTGTTGTTGTTTGTTTCAAAGAAATTATCAGATTTATAAAGAGTCCTGGTCTGACCAGGATAATTATGGCTTCAGGTGGGTTTTTCTTCAGGAAAAAAGAATCTCAGCAGAAGAGCAGATTCCCCAGAAGTACTTAATTTACTTCTGCCTTTGATCATGGTGAGCTAGCAGTAGTGTAAAAAGGGATCAGGCCCCAATAACACCACATGGTAGGGATGCTGCAGAGAGTGTTCTGGTACAGAGCATTAAAGCTGGGAGCGGAATTAATCTACGGTTTTCAAACAAACCAGAAGGCATGGCTTTTCAGGGTTTATGGAGTAGATTGGTCTTAAATGACTTGTATGTCCAGTTGAAAGAAGGAATTCTCAAAATTAGATGAAATAACTTTTATTTCTGATGATTTCAAATATATTTTTTTATTTCATTTCCAAATACTGCTATTATACTACATTCATTGTGAAACTATATTCATCTCTCCATATTATAAAGCTATCAAGAAAAATATGTCTGGGCCTCTTTCGTGACCCTTCATGCAATTCATGATAAAATCGTATTGCTACTCCTGAGCACAGGAAAAATATGGATAGTCAAAACAGTTTTAATCCTCCCGATTCCTAATTTGTCTTGATTCAGTCCATATAATTCTGTTGCACACCTACCAATGAGAGCAGAATTACCTCTTCTGGGGTATTTACAGCTGTACTGCTTGACATTTGCAGTAAATGAAAGTTTAAGCAAACCAATACACAGAAACCTTCTAGACAGTGAGATAAATAAGAAGCATGCAGATACACGAAAGTCAGAAAGCTTATCTGCAATATTTAAAAACAGATAATATCCAAAAAGCACTACCTCAGTTTTGGTGATTTGACAGCAACAAAAAATTTCACATGAATGCAAACACCAATTCTAGTAAGGATAACAAATTCTTCTCAGTTTTTGTCCATTCTGAATAGTTCAGCTTGGACTAAGTCCAGCTTGACTCAAAAAGAGTCTATTGGAAAGAGGGATGGCCTTGGACTAATTTTAAAAGACTTTTGCAAACCACCTATTCAGACTCAAGCATCACTCTTCCTTAACAGTCATATTAGAAGGTGAAAAAAATGATACTGTCTCCTAATCTTCAGACAATAAACAAATTATATATTCGTCTAAGCATTTGCAATCACACTTGCCCCCAATAACTTTAAATTTTAATATATTTTAGCTTCCCCAAATAGTTTCATTTCTCTATAGGCTAACAATTTATTATTGTGTTTATCCTTTTACTTTCTATCCTTAAATATTCTACTGTCAGTTTTGCTTCTGTGCAGAATACTATTCTAGCCCAAAATGAAGAAAAGCAAAGTTTGTTTGTTTTTTATTCTCTGTTAGTTCAAGAGAAGAAAAGATACATAGATTCTAATTCATTTATTAAAAGTAGCAATAAGGCATCTTGGTATATGAATGACAAAGATTACAAAAGTATCAATCTATATAGCAATCTTTCTAGGGTAAAACCGGCTATGATTATATAATTTTGCCTGATTCAATTCCATTTTCACATGATTCTTCGTGATTTCTTAGATCTTACTTTCCTGACATATAATCTCCTAGCAATGTAAATTAATTCCAAATTGACTCCATAATTAGTTTAAATCTGGAATATAAACAGAAATCTTCAATGTGGCAGTGGAAATCCACATGCAACAATTATGTAGGAATGCTCTAAACTGAAAAACACTTTTAGCTTATGGTTAAAAACCTCAGTTTTGTGCACAAAAGCTTTCGAAGTGGTAATAAATATTCAAAATTAGCCTAATAGTACTTTGTCTTCCCATGTAATATTGTAAAACTACCTAGCCAGGCACAAGTGGTTTACAAACACACACTATTATTATTAGCAGCAATGAAGCACATTTGCAAACAGATTCTCCCCACCCACTCTCTCACACACACATTCACTCACACACACACACAAGCTAAATCTACTCTTTATTTCTGATTGCTCAGATAGGCACAAGCTTCCTCATCGGCTTAGTAAAATAACATTAAACCATCTGGTTCCCTAAAAGTAGGCAGAAGCTTTTGAAGCAATTAGGGCCATGTATCAGTCAACTAATCTAATGGCTCAGCAGTCCTATGATCCAGCACAGCTGATCCTCAGTGACTCGTTATGGCAGTGTTTTTCAACCCTGACAACTTTTAAGCTGTGTGGACTTCACCTCTCAGAATTCCCCAGCCAAAAAGGGAATTCTGGGAGTTGAAGTCCACGCAATTTAAAGTAGCCAAGGCTGAGAAATACTGCATTCTGGAATTTTCCAAATTCCTAGAACGGTTCAGGTCTTGACTTAGTTCCAACCAGACCCACTGATCAACAGCACCCACTTACTTCACACCCCCAGCCTTCCTTGGTGCTACACTGAAGTCTTCAATCCCTGTTTCTCTCTACAAACTACAGTACCTGGAAATTATTATCTGACATAAAAGACATTCAGAAAAACAGCATTAAGAAAAAAAATCCACATTTATTGGATTACTCACCTGGCATTCTACATTGCAGTAAAAAGCCTGCTTGCATTTTCCACACCTGGACAATCCTTCTTTCCTAAAAAGAGGTAAGTATGAAATGATCATGCTTTCTTTACCACAATAGCAGCCATTAGTACTGCAGTATGCAAAAAAAAGAGAGAGAATAATCCCTATAACGACAAAGACAGCCTCGTAGTTACATATAACAATCATTATTATAAAAAGTTGCCAAGATGAGTTTTATTCTCTAGACAGGGTGAGCAATTTTTGGCCCATGGACACCATTCTGCTTGCAGATATTTCTCTTGATGGTTATTAGGTTCACTGCTACTTGACATTTTTCTTCGATCCATTCTGTAAAAGTGCCCATGGGCTTTTGAATTTTTAAGCAAGTCACCAGCCCCCAAATTATATCTATGCCTGCTCTTTTATTTCTAGTTACTTTTCAAGAATTGCTTTCTGTTATTGTATTAATAGTTATAAGATACAGAAATACAAAAGAAAATAGTAGGAAAGATAGGAGAGGGAAAAGGGGGCGGAAAAGGGGGGAAGGGCTTTAATTCTGACTTCCTTTGGTGCAGTAGAATAAAATAATAACATCCTCAACTTTTTTACTTTTACATAATAGTATAAACTAGCCATTTCTATACCAACAAACCTATCTAATTGGTAAAACCCAAAATTAAAGTTTCATTTTTTTCCACCTCAAATACGAAGTCCAGAAGCAGCTTCCAAGTAGAAACAAAAATATTTTGTATTTTTGTCTTTCATCAAAGCAGTCAGCTTAGCCATCTCTGCTAACTCCATCAAGTTCTGCAGCCATTCATCCATTGTTGAAATCAAAGTATCCTTCCGTTTTTATGCATAAAGTAATCTTGCTACTGTCAACATATACAGCATCAAAGTTCCAGGTTTTCTTTTCAAGTCTCTTTCCATTAAACCCAAAAGAAAAGTTTCTGGTTTTATCTTTATGTTCACTTTCTTTTTTATTTCTGTATCTTATACTATTAATACATAAATAAATAAATAAAAACTTTTGTTAATAAGAATCGCTTTCTGCTCTTATCACCTAAGCATAACATTGCCAAATATTATGATTTTCCTCTATGATATCCAGTGCTGTTACTAAGCTGTGTTCCCATGGTGATTCCTTGGACTTAAAAGATGCACAGAAAATATGGGAAGCCATCAGATCCAGCAAAGCCAAAGCAACTTTGCAAACCTAAGTTGTGCTACATGTTCTTTTTAGAGAGAAGAGCCCTTCTCCTGGCAACTCTTCCAAACAAACCATACTTGTTCAGTCTTTTTCTAATTGTACTATCATGGACTTTAACATTTAAGGTCTCTAGAGTCTGAGATATAACTTGGATTGTTTTGCAATTTCTCTGAGTATTGCACAGTCTGACCTTGGGATGAATTTGCTGAGATGTCCAACTCCTGGGAAGATTGGCAGCTGTCTTGAATGTTTTCCATTTGTGAATAATCTTCTTCACTTTAGAATGATGGGCTTTAAATTGCTTGGAAATAGTATTATAACTTTCCCCAGATTGATGGGCAGCAACAATTGCTTCCCTAAGATCCTTGTTGATGTTTTTACTCTTTGGCATTGTATTAACATTACACCTCAATGCTGGAGACCAGCAAACACCTAAAACCTTGGCTCTTATAATCACACTTGCTGATAATTAATTGATCAAGAGCACTTGATTAGCAATACCTGGCTGCTACTTAGCCTCTTTATACCTATGGAAACAGTAAGGGTCTACTTAGTTTTTCACACATGGCTTCTACATTTTGGCGTTATGTTTGTGTTAATCCATCTATTAAGCTACAAATATTACAAGCTTTTTTTCACAATAAAACTTCCTTTTATACATAAATAAAATAATCATAGCACAGAATAATGCATTGCTCTATAGTTCTGTAGGAGATGACAAGGCTGAGCTGAGGCAGGGGTCAAACACGTCCTCAGTCTTGAGTCCCTCTGAACCCACAAAAGATCTAAGTCCAGCCCACCTTGAATTCCATTGACTCTTATCTACCGTTAATTTGTTTTGACCGTTAGTACTTCAGGTTCATGTCAAGTGCCAAGGAAATCCAGACTGCTCAAATGAATATAAAGGTTTATTCCAAGTTTAAGTTCCCTATAAGAATCTGAACTACTAACGGTATATATTAAAGGATAATATTTTAATATTGAATGGATTGTTTCTTCTTTTTTTATACGTTAGATCATTTTAATCACTATTTTGTTTATTTGTTTATTTATTTATTTCTAGGCCACTTGACTTCCAAATGATTCTGGCTTACAATTAAAAAAAACATTATGTGAAATGAATACAACAGACTAGAAGAGCAAAACAGAAAAACTGGCCCTAAACAAAGCAAAGCAAAATATACACAAAAAAAGGGCTCACAGTCACCCTGTCTCCAAGGCCTGGGAGAACAACCAGGTCTTCAATAATTTCCTGGATAAAATAAGGGTGAGAAATCTCTGAAGGGAGATCATTCTATCTAGAGGGTAGGAATTGCAACTGAGTACATTTCCTGGATCTCTCAAGATGCCATTCTTCAATTGATAGGACTCAGAGATGGACCATCCTGGACAGGCAGAGGCAACTAGAGAAAATTAAGAATATAACTGTACTTTATTGCTTTTTATTTTTATTGATTAATCCAATATAATTTATAACATATATATTAAGATATTTTATATTATTTTTGGTTAATTTATATTGTTAACTTTATATTAGGCCCTAATTTATATTCCATCATGTAGAGATGATGTGATCTCACTTTTATTAGTAGTGAGGCTATGCAAATAATTGGGAACATAAGATGACAAGAAAATATAAAAGATATCTGGCTTAAGTCAAGTTCCTATCCGGATAAGACTTGCTGCTAAGTAATCACACTTCCAGGTTTGCATTAAAAATTGTTCTGATTTAGAAAGTTCTGTAGGAGTCTTGGTGGATCCAAAGGATTGGTGAAATGCAAGCTAGACCATTAGAGGAAGCATTAAACATGAAAAAGAATGGGACTTGCCTGGGAACCCAGTCAATGGAGTTAGACATCCTCAGTTCAAGAGCTCAATAGTTTATCTTACTGCAAATAACTCCACATAGAGACTGCTCCTTGCCACTCCCACCCATCATGCCACCATAAGCAAATGATACTGGTGTCTGCTCTTCTTAAATATGGCATAGGCACTTTCATTTTAATCACACTGAAATAAGATTTAGCTGTCATCTACGAACTACAAAGTGTCATTTTGTCCTCAAGCATTGTGTCCAATTTATCAAATACATGCACACTTTATATATGGAAATATACTAATTTCTATAATTGGACACTGTCAGGCATCGAAGTAAACACAAAAAAAGGTTGGAGAATCTATGCTGATGAGCCCATTTAAAATATTATTTTATCGATACATTTTATTATGTAAAAATGGGAATGATCTACAAGCGCAACTAATGAATGTCAAGGAACACAGTGATAAAAATGGGACTGATTATAAATCTTAGAATTGGCAATAAAGATATAGAAATGGTAGACCGTTTCAAGTAAAGAAAGCAGCAAGAAATGCACCAAGCCTAGAATTAAATAAGTAGCAATGAAGGCCTTGGAAAAGATATTCAGATGTTGTAACATGTTTATACAAAAATCAGAATCATTGATGCTTCTAAACTTTAGTGTTGGAGAAGGCTGCTGAGAACCTTTGTGGTCAACCCTCAAACAAACAAATGAAACAGAATAAACCCACTGCGGAGTTCTGAACCATAGCATAAATGACCAGGCTTAACTTATATTTTGGTCACAGTATACAATGGCTCAGTTTTCTGGAGATCACAATGTGAGGGAAAGATGAAAAAAATATGACTGACAGCAAAGTGCTTGGACCCTATTACAGTGGTGATGGGCAAATCAGAAAAGTTCCTAAAGGGCCCAGTTGGGGATAGATCATCCTACACCGGCACCCCCCAACCTTTTGGGCACCAGGGACCAGTTCCGTGGAGAGATTTTCCGTGGACCAGAAGGGGCGTGTTTTCTGTGCTGCCTGCATCCTGCGGATGGGGCTTTGTTTGTGTGGTATAGTTTCTAGCATGCCACGGACCGATGCCAGTCCACCAATTGGGGGTTGGAGACTCCTGTCCTAGACAAGGTCTATTTATACAGTTGCTAAAAGTTGACACCAACTTGAGGCACCAAAATCAACTCAAACTATTGCAAACCCGCTTATTTGTTCTATTGTACAATGTGGACTACTCTTTATGGCATGGGTTGAAGGAAGAATGCAAGAAACGGGTGGGTGAATGAAATTACATCCTCATTACGTCTCATTTTAGATCCACAATTCAGCTGAGCGACAAGAGAAACAACAGCAGAAGGTGACACTGAAACTGTTCAGAACACCTGTGCCTCCCTTGCTGACCAGGAACCTGTCTTTACTGAATGCATGATCACTTAAACATGAGTCAGCAATGTGTGGCGGCAGCCAAAAAGGCTAATACAATCCTTGGTTGTAAAAACAGAGGCATAGAATCAAAGTCATATGAAGTATTAGTACCTCTTTATAAAGCCTTAGTAAAAGGCGGAAGATTTATATGATCTGAAGAAAAACCAGAGTATAGTTGAAGCGATTAAAAGATAAAAAAATAATAAAACACCAGGCCCAGACAGCCTACCAGCAGAAATCTATAAAGACTTACAAGACACTTTGAGCCTGTCAATGTTGGAGCTGTATAATGAAGTTTTATTAGAAGCCAAAATACCAGATACATGGACAGAAGCAAATATCACTTTCATTCCAAAAGAAGATTCAGATATAACACAAATAAAGAACTATAGGCCAATATCTTTATTAAATGCAGATTATAAAATATTCGCTTCAATAATTGCTGAAAGATTAAAGAGATTTATGAGAAAGTTTATACATCCTGATCAAAATGGGTTTTTACCTAAGAGACAAATTAGAAATAATGTTAGAATAATTTTGGATACACTGGAGTATTATGAAGTACATAGTGAAAAACAACTAGCATTACTTTTTCTGGATGCCCAGAAAGCGTTTGATAATGTAAATTGGCAATCTATCTCTTCGCATTTTTCTTTTCCTCTTGTTTATGTTTCATATCTATCTTTGTTTGTATTAGTCTTTTATCTTTGTTATCTGTAAACTCTAATCAAAATTGTTATTTTAAAAAGCCCTTCTTATGTATCCAGTTCATTTGGGTTCTCATTTCTTTCTGATCATACTTCCTTTCCTCCTGACAGATGGGCAAGATGCCGGCAATGCAAAATATAGGGAGAGCCTTGAGCTCTCTGTAGGCATTGCCACCAATGCAGAAAGGAGGGACATTTTAGATGGGACTGTAGAGGGAGTTTCACAAGACCCCGAGGCCATCATAACCCACCGAGGGTTCCGTTCCCTAGGAAAGCTTCTTCCCCACATGTGAGAGGAGGAGGAAATGCAAGACCCCAGTGGGGACAACAAGAAAAAAGTGAAATGTCCTGACTAGGGGAGGCCCATAAAGAGTTCCAGGCTACCTTCACCGGGTTGGCCATTCCCTTATGGAGCGGTCCCGATGGAGAGCCCCTCCTTACAGTCACAATAGGGGGGAAGGATGTATGGATGCTTAATAGACACTGGAGCCGCTTTCGTGCCACACCCTGGGTCATCAGAGCGGCTTCTTAACATCTATCGGACAGCCAATTGCCCACACCGACCTTATTTCAGAATTACTGAAAGCCATTCAATTACCCTCAACCTTGGCAGTCATTCACTGAAGAGACCACCAGAAAGATGACTCAAGGGTCACAAAAGGAAACCAGTTTGCAGATGCTACTGCCAAGTGGGCTGCCACCCAACCAATACCAATGTCTACCGCCTTCCCAACTCTACAGTTAGGTCCAAAGGTTCAATATCAGGATCTATTAGAACAAGGGGAAGTGAAGGTTTGGGAGGAAAAATATGAAGCAAATTATGAGGATGGGTTCTGGTGGGTCCCAGATGGTAGACCAATAGCCCCCAAATGTTTGTTACGATTAATATGCCAACAGTTACACTCAGAGGGACATTGTGGAACTCAAGCAATGGTGGATGCCATAAGAAGGGTCTGGTATGCGCCAGGGGTATATAATGAGGCTACCCGCGTGGCCAAAGCATGTCAAACATGCCAGGCAAATAATGCATCCTCTAAGAAAGCGACTCATCCAGGGGGAAGGCCATGGGCACAACGCCCCTTTGAGAAACTACAACTAGACTACATCCAACTCCCCAAGGCCAACAGCTTCCAGTACGTGTTAGTATGTAGAGACTAACTTACTCATTGGGTAGAAGCCTTCCCACGTTGCCATGGCACAGCTCTCGAAGCAGCAAGACACCTGCTAAAGGACCCAGTGTCCAGATTTGGAATCCCAAGCATATTGGACATGGACCGAGGGACACATTTTGTGTCACAGGTTATCACGCATGTTCTCCAAGCCTTTGAGATCTCGCAGGACCTTGAAGGCCCTTTTTGAGGCAGTCCAGGCAGTAGAGTCCATTGGTTTGTATGAGGTAGGAAAAGGCAAAAGAACCGATCATGTGTATGTCAGGATACTGAAATTGGATTCATATGGAGGAAGTTGAACTTAATGGGAGATGCCTTCCAAATGAACATCTACTCTTACAGTGGGTAGGGCTGGGCAAGTGGAGTCTGTGTGGACTTCAACTGCCAGAATTCCCCAGCAGCATCTGTTTGGAACAACTCTAATGGAAAAGTTGATCAAAATGGGGCAGGGAAAAAAAGAACAGGAGCATTGCGATAACACTAATTATTTTTTTTGCCTTACTTGATTTAAACAGATTAATAATGCACAATAAATACATGACATTTTTACAATCCCTTTTCAAATACTTTTAAATAAGGTTACAGGTATATCACATTTTTCAGAGACTCCTTTATATTGGTAATAGAAATGAAGGAAAAATGGGCTACATCTTTTCTAGAATTGTGTAACTGCTGTCCACAGATGATCCTAGAAAAGGACATGTCTGCTTTAAGGTGTTGCAGACAATTGTCTTATTTGTATGCTCCAAGGCTGCTTTTGATAATTAAATCCAACATGCTAACCAACCCTGAAAAAAAGACCTTGATGCAT
>JANHFL010003749.1:422980-436188 GCA_032468155.1 Oxyrhabdium leporinum | reverse complement strand
CTTATAAGCAATACTCTTACATCAGTATATTAATCCAATATACCTCAGAATATTGCCCCCACAATCCGGGTCCTAATATATATTGATATTAATTATATTGATATTAATTTCTTGCAAGATGAAAGCAAACACCATTTGAGTCACTAAGGTGATATTTCAGGTGGGATTTCAGCAGTTTCATTTGCGGATCTTTGCCAGTTCACATAGGTATTTGTTGGTTCATATTGTTCACATAGGTATTCACGTAATATTTAATTTAGCCCTTTCTTGCTGTAATGATTCATGGGGAGGAGGGAGGTTAATAGTCAAGAGCTTTGAATTATGGGGCACATGTTCTAATGATAGATAATAGTTCCTTCTTTCGTCATACCTGTGCCAAAGCAGAATGACTTCTTCTGATGTTCAACCTCACCTTTAGGTACATAATACATAACTTCCTTTCTTCCTTTGCTTACAGCAGGGAGAACAACAAAAGAAAAAGATGGGATGCCACTGTGTAATGCAAAATGCCATTCATAAGTCATGCAAACTCTAAACCCTATGTATAATGAATCTGTTCTTTAGGGACAGTTCTTTCCATGTCATTGTCTGCTACTTATGTTGTCGTTCATCTAGCTAATTACCGTTTTGAAAGGTATAGTCCTGCTGTCATGGCTAGATTAGCAGCAAGTGTTTGGCTGGCTACTTTCTTGTCACAGTTGATAATTATTTAATGAGTTCTGTCCTTCCGCAGCGAATGTAAGATTGGGAGAGAATTGGATCTATTTTATCACAGTAGCATTGCTGTGACTGTTGGCAGATTTGACAGCAGCTGAGCTGGATTCCACTAAGATGGGAGGAGAAGAATTTCAATAAGTAGCATCTGAATTCTCAGAAGCTAAATAAGGTATTAGTAGCAATGAGTAGGTCTTGGTAGGAGCAGCCTCCTCAGCTTCTCTGCTACCAGGCTAGGCCTTATAGCTTGAAGCTCTAAGAAATCTCTAAGGATGGAATTCTTCTCTAGTTGCTTTTTTGGAGTCTGATTTTTAAGCATGTGATGGATCATAAGAAGAAAAAAGGGACGAAAGCACCTGTGGGTTTGTGGGTGAAATATGAGAAAACATGCTTATGTTGTTAGGAGATGACGTAAGAAAAAGAATTTGATTGCACACACAGATGTCTGGACTCCCAACCCAAGGTATGAAAACAGGAACATTTTGATATGGTCCATCAACAGTGCTATGACCAGAGTTGTTTAGCTTAGGAACCAACAGTCCCCTAACTGAATCTATAGAGGAACTGTTCCAAGTTTGATTCCTTGGTTTGAACAACTAATCTGTGAGTTTGTTTCAGTCAACAGATCAATCCTCAGGCTTTATATATCACAGTAGCCATCACTGTGTCAAGTAGTCCTTGCTTATCTGCTGCAGAACTTGGTTACTGCCTGTTTTAATCAGTGACTTTTGTCAGTAGAGACATCTTTTTGTGCAAACATCAAGTAGCTGCAAATATCTGACAGTTTGAGATCCCAACTTTTCAGGGAAAAAAAAGCATCTCAAACATTTGAGACGGTTTAAAAAGATTTCCTAAATATCAAGATGCAATTGTATAGAGCATGGTTATAAATTATGAAAAACTGCATAGTACCATATGTAATATGGTAAAAATGTTGGTGAGGGAAAAGATGTTAACTTAAAAGGATACAGGATGCAATTAATATCATCCTGTACTCCACTCCACCCTGTCACTCTCCATGGGGAAGCCTTTGGAAAATTACCTTTCCAAAGCTGAGATCTGCATTTCAAAGAATGTTTCCACTGGTGGCAATGAAATATAAATAATAATTTAAAAGTGACTTTTCTTATGGGGGTGGGGTGGAGAAAAATAACCTGGAAACTACTCAAGATTCTTTGCAACCAAAATGACTGAGAGGCTGAAGCTGTGTTTAGGGATTTAAGAAGGAAAAAATGTACATAAGGGTCTTGATGTTAGTATATGGCATTATATATCACAATTTTTAAAAAGTAACAATGAAATCAAAGCTTTATATACAAAAGTATCAAACCATCACAATCGTGTATAATCATGAAATGCCTGATTAAAGAAAAAGTTGTTGAACACATGCTAAAAAAATGGTAATGTAGACAGCTGTCAAATCTTTGTGGAAGAATCTTTTAGTCAGAGAACCAATGTTTGTCTCTCTTGTTGAAACAAAATGCACTGACGGCCTTTGGAGGGCAAACTCCCATTGCGAATTAAAAAAAAACAAAACATTATCCAAACAAACAAACGATCAAACAAAAAACAGTAATAAAGACAACTCTGCTTGTCTTTACTCTCCATCACAGTAGTTGAAAATTAATTTACAACTTTCACTGTCATATGGCTTGATGCTGTTGAGCACAATGGTCTTTTGATAGTAGCTTGGGAGGTCTTCAGAAGAACTCAAAAATCCAATATTGGGTGAAGCAAATAAGTAAGAACTTAATTCTAATTTTACCGTACTATTTTTTCTGTTTCTTTCAACAGCACAAGAGACTTCTTTGTGTGAGCTAGCCTTCCAGCTGGAGTACACTCAACACCTTTCCATTTGCTGAAAAGGGAAATGATTCTTGAACCAAATAATGACTATGGCTTTCAATCAACAGTATTTCCTATGGTATGAGTAATCTCACAGCTCAAAGCCCAAGTTCTGTTAAAGGAAGGGAGAAGATCGGCTGGAGTTCTGCCTGTTTCACTTGAAGTATGTTGGTTGGCCAGGCAAACAAAAAATGCATGACACCGTCAGCAATAACGACCTTTATCTGTTTTAGTTGTCCTACCAGAATCCCATTATTTGAGGCAGAAACAATAACACTTTTAGATAATATCAGAACGGCAAGAATGTTTCTGTTCCTCTTTATCATGAGATAATGATTCTTCATTCGTTATCCAGCCAAATGAATTAAGAAAACACACTTTTCACAGGGAAACTCAAACTTCAGAAAAAAAAAATAAACTCCTTTAAGGACAGGAAGAGGATGACTTCCCTGTTATGCAAGAGAGATCATTTTGTCAGCTGGAGTCATACTGTTGATCTCTTGTTTAGAACCCATGAACGCTAGCTGGCTAGGATATCTATGCCCAGTGTTGGCGTATGTCATTTTTGACCCCATCATATATTTATTTTGCTTTTCAAAAATTTGTTGCTGTGCATTAGAGAGCTGTCTCTTGTCTTCTAATAGTTACCTTATTTTGACCTAAACTTGAATGAAATATGTCTGGAAGCACATTTAACTGGGATCAGGGAGTGAGTGGCAATACTTTGATTACAGAATGATTCATCTTACAAAATGAGATTTTACCTCATTACGAATCATCTTCTTTTAGCAGGTTTTTATTGTTTTGCTTTAATTATTTATTTATCTAATTTATACAGCTGCCCATCTCACAAGCAAGTGACTCTGGGTGGCATGGCATGCAACGAAACTAAAACAATAAATATCTGAAACTATTGTAGTTAACAATTATTAAAAACATTTAAAAACTATACAAATAGCTAAAATAAGAATAATAGATGAAGGAATGTTAATATTAAGAGAGTCACTACACTAGTTCACCCATTACCTGGAATCCCTAAGCCTTCTGGAATTACTAGGTCTTGAGAGACCTTCAGAAATGATGAAGCCAATCTACCTTGGGGGGGGGGAGATTCCCCAAATGTGGGTGCCACAGCAGAAATGGACTACTACTTGGGACCCATCAGATGTAACTTCCTAGATGAGAAAGCACATAACATCTCCGTTATTTTGGATCCAGTGAGGCTGATGAAACTGGGGAGAGGTGTGTTTCAAATAACCCCCTCCTATGCCATGTAGGACCTTGAACTGGACTCTGAACTGTAACGGTGCAGTTCTTGCAGCAGCACTGAAGCAATAACACACATTACTGCTCATGTTACTGCATTTTGAACCAGCTGAAGTTTCCAGCTACTCTTCAAGGGAAGCCTCATGTAAAGCATCTTACTTATATAGTCCAAACAGGAGGTGTCCAATACATGAGTGACTATGAGAAGGACCCCTTGATCTAGGAGCAGGCACAACTGGCAAACATTATGAAGTTAGGCAAAGGCGTTTCTAACAACAATTGTCACCTGCTCCTAAAGCAGGAGTAGTGAGTCCACAAGGACTCCCAGATTGCACATGGGGTTTATCTGGGCAGTGCAATCCCCTCCAGCACTAGAGATAGTCTAGTCCTAGAGCCATAGAGCCCCCAAATCCAAATCCACTCACTCTTGCCAGGGTTTAGCTGAAGCCTATTATACCCCATCCAGATCTCCACAGCCTCCAGACACTGGGATATAATCAGAATCAGAATAGAACTGGAAGTGACCCTGGAGGTCTTCTAGTCCAGCCCCCTATTCAAGCAGGAGATCTTATACCATTTCAGACAATGACTGTCCAGTTTCTTCTTAAAAACCTCCAATCATGAAGTACCCACAAATCTGAAGGCAAGCTGTTCCACTGGTTAATTGTTCACGTTTGTTCACAGCATTGCTGAATTTGCAGGAGCTGAGATGTACAGTTGGATATCATCAACATATTGATGATATTTCACCCTATGGCAATGAATGTACACCCAGAAAAAATGTAGATGTTAAATAGAAAAGGAGAGAGCACTGACCCCTGCGGCAGCCCACACAGCAGTGTAGGATAGGGAATGACTGGAATTGATCCTGGAGAAAGGAAGATGCCCTGACTATCATTTTTGCATCAGAAAGAAAAGATGCAAATGCAAACGGTGCAGAATTGCTTGGTTTGTAGATGAAGTCATCTAGCTGGTGGCAATGATGGGAAACAGAAAGTAGGAGTGCCATTTCTTGCAAAGATTATAGGTCGAATCTCCTGAATTCTAGGGATTTGATAGTCTTGACAGTTTTTTGATACCTTCTTCCCCAGGAGCCGTTCCATAAGTGAAACAAATCTGCAAAGTTGGCTGCATACTTTAGATTTTACATTTTTATACCTAAACAGTAGAAGGGAAGAACTAGACAATCTAAGAACTATACAATCCAAACAGACATTCCCAGATCTGTTTGGATTGAGTATATTGAAAGATTTCTAGTGTGCTTTCTAATAGACCTGACAGTGCAAATTGTTTCTTCTCACAGAAGGTGATAACTATCTGAGGAGCAAGACGCTTTCAAAGATATTTTGACTACTTTAATAAAAAAGTCTTAAAATTACTATAGATATAGTCTATAACTAGAACAAGAAAAACTCACTTCTATCTATGACGAAAGGGGGAAAAAACAGGAATGAAAAAGGAGCTGCTTTCTTCACTTAAATTGAATTCTTATAATTCTGCTGGGTCTCTCTGTGGAAAGGGAAGCAGAATGGTGTGAACAGATTCCTGCAGAGGAACAGAGGTCATTTCCTGCTTTGAGAAGAAGGCATGTGACATAGGGATGTGCTAGTAAGAGCTGCTGGAGATGTTTATTAAACGTGGTGGAAAAATAGACAGTCGGGTCATCTGGAAAATAACCATTAGAAGAAAATGTTTTCTTCAGATTTATCCTAGGGTTAGCAAAATCAAATTCAGCTGGATTGTGCAAGGTATTGTCATACCCAGTCCACAAACATTCAGCATTACCAACCAATAGGGCACCATACCATAGAATGCAGGAATCTACAGAGAAGATGAGGAGAAGCCAAATTATGATATGTGTGATAATGTAATCACTCAAAGGCCATGCTGATGTATTTGTGTGACAATGTCTGGTGTAAGTACATCAGTCAGGGCCTTGGTGTAAATGATGCCACTGTGGACATGTCATCCTCATGTTTTGCTCTGAGCTCAGAATAAAACATCCATGCTATCTGAACTTTTCAGGTTTCCTGTGTTCCCACAGAATGTCTTAAATGCCACAGGGGAAATTAATACAAAACCCTTAGTTCCTTTGATTTCATATCAGTGCTACAAAAGTAGATAGGATTGTAGCTCATCCAGAATTGTATCTAAACCCAGCCATCAGAAGAAGCAAGCGAAGGGTTTTAATTGTTTTTTAAAACATTCTCACAGCAAACAAAAGTAATCTAGCTTGTCCTAAAACAGCTGTAGAAACCCAGCAAAGAAGCAAGTCACAGCAATTTGTTCATTTAAACCAGAATGGACAACGTAACAACAAAAAGACACTTCTCTGATGGCTCAGTTCAGAAAACAACTTAATTCAGTTATCCAGTAGTGCTCTAATTAAATCCATCCACCTTTGGCATTTGCAGTTTGAAAATTCAATAGTAATATTTTTGAGTACAGTTATCTGAAATGCCAGACACTGCTCAATGCATTCTTTTACGTTGGCATTCTGCCTGACACACGTACAAACCAAGCTCAACAAAAGAGCTCACAAAATAACCACATTATGATGTAATACAACCCATGAATTCCAATGCCTGCATGGCAAAACATTTAAATAGAGTAATGGTAGTCCTCGAGTTAAACAGCTCTTTTAGTGACTGTTTGAAGTTACAATGGCATTGAAAAAAGTGACTTATACCCATTTTTCACAGTTATGACCATTGCAGCATCCCCATGGTCAATGATTTACATTCGGAAGCTTGGCAACTGACTCACATTTGTGACGGTTGCAATGTCCTGGAGTCATGTGATCCCCTTTTGTGATCTTCTGACAAGCAAAGGTCAATGGGGAAAACAGATTCACTTAATGAACGCGTTACTAATTTAAGAACTGCAGTGATTCACTTAAGAAATATGGCAAAAAAAATCATAAAATAGGGCAAAACTCACTTTAAAAAAATTCTCACAACAACAGAAATTTTGGGCTCAGTTGTAGTCATAAGTTGAGAACTACCTGTAACCTTAACTACCAGAGAGGAAGCAATCTTTTGCTTTGCCTGAAATGGTTCACAGTCTCTTAATATGTTTTAAACTAATACTTTTTCATTCCATCTCCTTTAATTAGCACCAGCAAATGATAAGAGGAATGATAACTGTGTTTGTTGTTATACTGAATAACATGTGTCTCCTTGGCTTGGCCTTAACCTAAAAAACAATAACAAACTAATCACAGAATATTGGAACACGCAAAACAGTATGGAAAGAATGTTCTTATTTTTCTTCTAAAGTTGAGGCAAGTACAGAACGTATAATTCTGAGCTTGAGACAAAACTTTGGAACACAGGTTATTTTGTTCTGACTTTAGAATATTAAAAAAATGGATTTTTGAACTCAGAACATTTCAAACTGTAAACATTATACACAAAACTAATGTAGTGGAGCAACAAGGTAGAGACGCATGGATTTCTAGCACAACTTTCCCTAACTCATCTCCTTCTAGATCAGGAGTATTAAACTGGCAGCCTGTGGGCTGGATGTGTCATATGCAGGCTACGCCCACCCCCAGCTCCGCAAAGGCAAAAAAAATCACAATATGTCATGATACATCATGTGATGCAATCAAGTTTGACACCCATGTTCTAGATAGTTGTGAAGTGGGCCAAAAAAACATGATGCAAAGAAGTAGCTAGATATTAATGTAGTGGGACTGCATTAAGTAACAAAACTCCATTGAACTTTAAATAGATACTTCCTATTTTTCCATTAAAGGCTTATAAAAATAAATTATTCAAGATATGAAAATACAAATTAGAGTTGCAATTAAAAAAATAATAAAGCTTCAGGGAATGTATATTTAAATCAGACCCAAAGGATTATAAACTAAACATTTTAAAACCTAATCTGCTGGCATATTAAATGTCTGTAGGCTGTTGGAAATGTTCATTGTGGTGGTAGGCCAAGAGGGTAAGTGAAACCTCTCAGGAATGACTTCCATCCAATTTTGAATGTTTACTTGTTTTTTACTTTCTATTAGGCATTTCCAGTATGATGCCCTTCAACTGTGCTGGAAAGACCATGGATGGGATTCTAAGAGTTGCAGTACCAGGATCTCTGGAGGATACCAAGTTGAGAAAACCTTTCGACTGTTTTCTTTGTGGTCCCACTCTCCTTCATTTTCCTCATATTATTCAGCACTTTTCCAGTGTAATTCTTTTCAATGTTTCAAAACTAAAGAGAAACTATTATTTGGAAAACATCATTTATCTATATAAATTCAGCCTTCAAAAGAATCACTGGGTGGCACGTATGATGTTAGTGTTTGGCTGCATTACCCCCCACCCCTACACACCCCAATTACATTATTCTCCTCGCCTCTGTCAGAAATATCTTTGCTGTCTCTCACTTTTTTCTCCTTTTCTTTTAATCAGTCTCTCCTCTCCTTCCTGCACTTTCTTATTCACAGTAGTTAAATCCATAATGCAACACTTCGTTCATCTTCTGTATTGGAAATCGGTTACAATTACAGTATTTCCTCTGGGTCCAAGTGAAATAATGTCAACATCTTTCCAGTGGACTGAAGTGACACACTCATACTGACACAGATGCTTGTTCTTTTGTGTTCATTGACCTGCTTTCCTTCAGGATGCTTCTGTACAGAGGTCGCTTTGAAAGTTCAGCTGTGGGCTCCCTGCCACAAAATGTGCTCTGCTTAGCTGAAAGCTCATTGAGGACAATATAACAACAGAGGAAGATGGCTCAAAGCTTTGCCGTAAATATTTCATTCAGGACTCCTGGTATAAGTCAAGACACTTTTCCACAAGTTTATCATGAATGCAGTTTCCAAATGGAATTTTGAGGGACATACAAGGAAGAGCAGGAGAATTATGCAATTACAATTGATTGATTCATTGGTTGATTGATTTCGTGCCATAATCGGTGTTGACTCTTAGCAACCACAGACTGTAGATAATTTTCCTCCAGGATGATCTGGTCCTTCAGTTATCCAATACTGCTCTAATTAAATCCATCCACCTTGCTGCTGGCCATTCTCTTGTTTTTCCTTTTAGTTTTCTCAGAATAATGGACTTTTCAAGGAAGCTGGTCTTCACATAATATGTCCAAAATATAATTTGATCCTAGTCATGTGTGCTTTGACTGGGAATTCTTGGAATAATTAATTCTATGATTCATTTGGCAATATATTGTAAAATAGCTGGGAAATCCAGTAAAAGTTACTGACCATTCTAGTTTAATACTGTCTTTTATTTCAATCCTATTTCATTCCTGCTCCTTTCATTAGTTTATCAGGGTGGTCAAAATGGAAATATCAAAAAAATTGGATAGGTTCCTCATATATTACTAAGATTATGACTGATTTCCCCCCCCTCCTATGCTTCTCTTCCCAAATCTGATTCTCTTCAGATGTGTTAAGTTACTACCCTCATCATTACAGTGCATTGCCCTACTGATCAGGAATGATAGTTGTTGTAATCTAACATATACAAACAATGCAGATTTAGTAAACCTATTTTATAGAATGTTAGGATTTGAACCAGCTAACCATCACACATTCATAATCTTGTGGCTGTTAAATTGTAATGCGCTCAGTCTTTACTAAGTTAAGTGGTAGTTCTAATCGCTTAGCTGTTTTTACCCTTAAAGTTATTTGCTATTTTTGTAACTATTGAATTTCCCTGAGTGCTGACACTAACTTCCTGTCTGAGGGCCCACACTCATTTTTTGCTATAAGCAAGTAGAAAGGACAGATGATCTTACATTCCATGTTCAACGGATGCTGATCTAGAATAACATTTCCTATCCTCCAACAATGATGTACATCAAGAAGGAATCCAACAATTTAATTCATATAATGAGTGTGTCTAACTTAGAGAAGGAGCCATAAAAGGATCAGGAGTTTTAGGAGAAAGTAGGAAAATGAGAAAGGAAACTGAGATGAAATGGTACCGTGTTTGTTAAAGTTTCATTAACTCAGACTATACAGACAGGCTATTCAATTCTTAAAACAGAGCAGAGAATGTGCTTCAACTGCAACAACCCAAGCCAGGATTGTTAACAGGAGTTGCAGTTTAGAAAGACCTGAAATTCCGTATTTGCGTTACATATTTTGTCACAGACATTATACTTCCTGAATCACTTCTGAACATGCTTCAGAAAGGGACATTCCAGGATGCCTCTAAAACACAATATATTCAGGTACTTCAACTGCAATGCCTTTCTTAAAAACAATTTTTAATCATTTGTGTGTGTGAGAGAGAGAAACCAGGAAATAGAGGATGAAGTCATTCATACTTCTGGCAGGTTTTTTTCTGAAAACCCAGTGAGTATTTCCAGCTAATCTTGTGCTATTGTCATCATGCTCTTTTCCCATGGATGAAATGTTAACATTGATTCCATATAGGAAAGGTGCATTTTGAGGACCCTCTGAGCAAACATGACAAAATATAATCATGAGTAGCAGCTGGGTACAACTGAAAATGAAACTTATTTTGGCTACGTTTCATGTATTACGTTTTTCATTATCACGTACTGACATCTACTGGCTACTTACTGCATTATTAGAGTAGTAGTCTTTAATAGGTGTTCCCAAAGCTTGATTTTAAGAATCCCAGACCATGTCTAACTGAATTTTATATACATGCAAGTTTCTTGTATTTTCAGCAACAGTTTTTAAGCTGCAATCCTTCTTCCCTTTGGATTTTCTGAAGTTTGTTATAGAGGGTATAAAAATCAGGGTTCATTTAGGACAACTTTAATTCTTTAGTACAATGTTCTCACAATATTGATTGTAGAGGCATGTCATTCCCCTCTTAAAAGAAAGACTTAATTATAAAAAAAAACAGTTAATGCCTCAAGTGTGGAAAAGGTTGTAACATTGCTTCTAAAGCTTGGAGACTTCACCAATTTACAGTCTGACATAGTCTTGAAATGAAAATGATCTGGGGCAATATTGAATCTTCCAACAATTGAATATGGCGTGGTTTACAATCGTCATCTCTCTTACAATAATTCTAATGAAAGGGAGTGCAGTTATGGGCCAACCTGGTTCTTGCATTTTGAGAGGATGTCTTGTTGATTGCATCAGAGTCTGTTGATGCAGATTAATAGAACAATTATCATTGTGAAGCCAGTTCAGGAGAACTGTCTTCCCATAAGGATCAGCTGAACACCTTGTATGGAATATTTATGCTTTTATGTAGGTTCTGACCTTTTAAGTTGGGAGGGGATTTTATCTAGGCATTTCTTTGATTTCTCAGTCTGTCTTATTGCTAGTTGTCCTAAAAAAAAGCTGTCAACCATATTATTTTTAACTTTGTGGATTTTAAGTTATCATTTTATCCTTGGAATTGTGATTTAACAGATTAACAGAATTGGAAAGGACCTTGTAGGTCATCTAGTCCAACTCCCCACTCAAGCAGGAGATCCTACACCATTTCTGACAAATGGCAGTCCAATCGCTTCTTGAAAGTTTCAAGTAATGAAGCTCCCACAACTTCCGAAGAATAGCTGTTCCATTGGTTGATTGTTCTCACTGTCAGAAAATTTCTCCTTACTTCTAGGTTGAATCTCGCCTTGATCACTTTCCATCCATTATTCCTTGTCTGGCCTTTGGGTGCCTTGCAAAATAGCTTGACCCTTTCCTCTCTGTGGCAGTGTAGTGTAGTGTAGTGTAGTGTAGTATTATAATTATATTTTTATACTTTGCATTTTGAGTGAACTGGACAAAATTTACTTTGCTAAAAATGGATCAGCTCAGCTGTGAGACAGTATGGAAAAACATAGCTGTGGTGTTAAACATATGCCTACGAACATTCATGCTGAACTCAATGGCCATGGAATATTTTAAAAGTCCATTATGGTGCAAGGGGAGTGCCGCTGAGGAAAAAGAATAACATGAAGTTGTAACAGGAATAAGCTACATGAAGGCCAACAGTTCAATGCACAGGACAGAGCCACCCGAGGCCAAGAGGGCCTTACATTTCTGAAGAATAGAAATGCCATAGGAAAGCAATTTTATGAGAAACAAAATGCATCTTCCTGTCAGGGAGGAAGGGAGTTACAAGGTGCTTGAGAAATGGAAAATAAAAAAGAATGCAATTAAAACCAGATATGAATAAAGATCAGGTGAGAGAGGATGTCACCTTCTGGCCTTCTGAACTATGTTTCTGCTGTCTCCTGAAATTATGCTTTTCCTGAAACAAAGGAACAATGTTACGGAAAAATGGGTGCCAGGTACTTTAGGAAAATGAGACACAGTGAAGCGGATAAAAAAGAAAGACAATAGCAGTCATCTGCAATAAACTGAAGACAGCTGAGGTTCGAGACAAAAGTAAAAAAATTCAGAGCCAGCAAGATGACTGAAGCAGGGGAAGGAAGGAGGGGAAGGTGAATCACAATAACATTTGAAAGACATTGGCTTGAATATTTATCAGTGTCATCCTGAGCAAAGCTCAGCAGCCTTAGTTTAGTTCCCAAATTTCACTGCCTTGAAAATGACTAATGGCAAACTGGGGCAAGGGGGCCCAGGCTCCATGGCTTGTAGGAAAATTATGCTGCATATGGGCTTAGATATATATGTGTGCCACTACATAATCTTTTTTTTTCAGTCGGTGCAGCTGAGACTCTTGGTTGAGTCATCTGGGATTATGGGATTTGTAGTTCTGTCTATCCAAATGGACCCTGATCAAAGCAAGGCCGGGATAAACATTCGATTGTTTTAAACAAGTTGGTGCTGCCACACAATTAAACAAAGAGTATTCTGGCAATATCCTTGATTGCCTCATATTAGAGTAAGCCTAAGAAATATAATATTTCTGCTCAGTGGTTTCCTCCTCCTGCTGCTTCTTTTGGAATGATCTAAGGGATTAATCCAGCATAGCCTGCAAAAGACATTTACTTACACATAACACACAGACACACACGCACAATTTCTATAGCTGCCCATCTCATAGGTATTGTACAAGAAGTTAAAACTAAACAGCAGTAACATTGAGCAACCAATAAACCACATATCAAAAGTTCAGAGTTTTTTTTAAATCCCATTTTACCATAAAAACAGTAATAAACCCACCAATCATGAAAGTTCACTTAATATTCTGGCCTAAATACCTGAGGAAAGAGCCAGTTTTGAGGGCATTACAGAAAACTAATAAGAGTGTAGCCATACAAATCTCTGATGGAGCCACAAAGCAGAGGAGGCAAGATAGAAGATTTGACTCCTGAGTCCAGCAAAATGATATAGTTAATACAAACATGGCTTTCCTATCAGTGCTGTGTAGTTATAATTATTTTCTATTATTTTAAATTTGGTTAGTTGTTCTATTACTATTTTGTTATTCAGAGAGGAAGGGAGGGAGGGAGGGAGGAAGGAAGGA